>SNQJ01S0071676.1:0-23826 GCA_010110895.2 Picea sitchensis | reverse complement strand
GCGCAAATCAACGGCTCATGGTGTTTTTCGGACCCCCCTGACCGATCTGTCTTTAACAAAGGGGGGGCGATCTAGAATGGAACATTTTCTGGTGGGCCCCTTATCTTTACGTGGCATGAATCCATTGGTTCTGAATCCCACCGCCTCCCACAATCTGACATACCTTGTCACCCCATGACGTCATTTTCCATGTTTTTCCCCTAGAGGTCACGTCTCATTACTCTATCAGTCCATTCCCCTTGTTCGACCTTTACAAGTCCTCTCACCATGGTTACTCCCCAATCAGCTCTCGCCACGTCGTCTGGTCGTATTTGTCATTCATTATCACCTGCCATCTCACGCTCCAAATGACCCATTGGCAATTTATTACTGGCTAACTTATCTGTTAGTCTGCTAACCTATCCCCCGCGCCCAACGGGTGTCCGTTTACTCAAAACCATTGTTTTCCTTCTTTCTTCCATTTCTTATTGTGTCGTCTCACCAGAAAACATCTTTCCCGTCGCACCAGAGCATTTTTCCCCATTTTCTCTCTGTTTCAGTCAACCTTCCCAAGCCACCATCATTCCCACTAATGATTGTTTGATTTGCAGGTATCTTTATAGTGATGGCACCAAAATCAAAGAGGACAGAAGCCGAGGAAAATCCTTTCCTCCCACCTCCTGTCGACCTCGACAGGATCCCCCTGGCAGATAAAGACCATTTAATCACAGACACCAGATGTGAATTTGACTTCCCGGACTTGCAGTCATGGCTCAAAGAGGTTTTCCTTGACCAGAGCGATGAAATCAGGCTCTGGTAGTCAAACCTTCCCCTATTTCTTTTCCCCCAGGTTCACCATTTCCCTGAATTCAACCTCAAATGCCAAGCCCATTACATCCCTGACCAGAGAGCCACAGTGTCCTCATCAGGAGAAATTATTTTCCTCATTACACCTGAAACCATTGACCAGATGATGCAGATACCCAAAGCCGAATCCGTCTCACCGTTCAATATTGAAATTATCACAGAACTGTATCATAAATTATCATTCCCCCAAAGAGCTCAAATTTTCAAGCTTTTTCTCCCACAGACCACTCAGCTCCCCACTACAAATCCCACGTATCCTTCATCCTTGTTCTCAGTGAAGGGAAACCAGGTCATCTCGTCGCTCTGAGCCCTCCTTGGGTATTTTTCAGATCAATGGGTGGATGAGTCCATATTGGGTTTTCTGTCCATTTTCTCCACAGATGAGAGACCCACCACTCAGTTCGACTACAACACCTTCCTGGAAGACAACATTCATGAGCAATTCTCAAATTTCGAAACAGAAGGCATGTTCTAGTATTCCTCAATACTGGATTGCATGTTCATATTCTTTCAAGCGGACAGATTCTCCTTCACGATGAAGAAGATGGACAAGGATGGGAGGCCACATGCAGTGACAGCATGGACTTCACTGCTCAGACACAACTCTATAGAATTCAGCTTCAAACAGTTTATCGAGCAGTTCTATCATCCCATGGTGAGCATGCTCAGTGGTCGGCCTGAGCCGAGAATAAATGAGGAAATTCAGAGAATATTACACCTTTTAGACCTTGCAAAAACAGGAGACCGGTACCTGTACCAGGACCACACAGAGATTAGAGTGTATGGGTGCGAATTGGTTGCACACAAGTTGCCCAAATATTTGCCCATGAGGATATTTTCCCTGGAATACATAAGACAAATGATCAATTCAGATGACATACATTTTGTGTCTCTGAAGAAGAAGCAACAACTCAAAATCAAAGGGCAGATTGGGTCTTTCATCTACAATAGCTGAGGCGTTGGGGAGGAAGCAGATAGACTGTTAAAGGAAATGAAGTTTTTTGTTAGCTTCATATGGCACTATGACCCCTGCGGGATAATTTCAGAGATGAGAGTTAAAAATAAGAATATCCCATATGTTCATACATCTAGGCTTGAAATAGAGAAGTTTGCCAACCAGACAGAATGGGAGCCCAACACTCTGGTTGAGATAGAACAGCAGGACCCTTTGATCACTATCTCGCAGATGACTACACCATAGGTTCCCAAGGAGAAAAGGCCCAGGATGGACACTTCACCTTCCATCACTGAAGTATCGTCTGAAGAGTTCCAATTACACACCAAGAGGCCAAAGACTAGTCAGGCACCTGACACGCCTGGTGAAAAGGGAATTCAATCCATTACAACTATGGAGGTTGATCAGTCGCTCCTTAGTACAAGCAACAAACAAACCATGACTACAGTGTTTCCCAAAAAGCCTACATATACTCCACCAGTCAACCAGCCGAGCAAAACAGGACCAAAATTGAGTATTTTTTAGAAGTGTGATCTGATCAAAAAGAGAAATCAGACATTGACCAGCAGCACGTATGCTCAGTTCTAGAACCAAACATCAACTGCACAACACAGAATGTTGTCTGCATTCAACACTGAGAAGGGTAGAATGCACATGGAGTTTCTACAAACACAGGTGCCAGACCCGAAAGTAATCACCGATTACAAAAGGGAAACATTCAAATTTTAGACTAAAGATGTGAATCCAGCTGATCAAATGGATCTGCACAGGCAAATTGGAGAAATGGTTTTCTCCACATTGGCAAATGCTTCTATTGCTGCCTCCAAGTTACAAGTGTCTCTGAGCAATGTCCAGATGCATCTGAAGTTAGAAAAAATATCATCCTTTGCCAAGGATAACAGGATTAAGACATTGGAATAACTATTCCTCAAGATCGGTTACGATCCCTCAAATGCGAAAGCAGTCGAGGAGATTCTCAAAAAGAAAAATGCCGATATAGTATCTCTGAGGAAACAGTTAAAACTGCCACCAACAGAAGACTCACAGGAAAAGGAAATAGCAGATACAGAAGGGGAAAAGGATGAGATGCTCAAATTGATCATGGAGCAGAATGCATAGTTGAAGGAAATGGAAGAAGAATTGGAAAAAATAGTGAAGGAGAAGGAGCATTTAAATCCCATGGAAGTCATTCCACTGAGCGCAGTTCCACTCACAGGAGTGAGCACAGTGTCTGTAGCAGAAATCCCCTCGGCAACTCCACTGACATATCTGGAGAAGACAGTTGAACTGGCTAAATCCATGGAACACATGAATTTACAAGAGACAAAGATTAGCAGACTTAAAAAGGATATTGAGAACCTTCAGGAACTCAAATCTTCCTTCCAAGCCAGCCACTCCAAGGAGAACTTCAGACAGGCTTAAACAGGAATTACAACAACTTCAAAAGCAAACAGTGGCGGGAAAAACACTTGCCGAGGTCAAAGAAAGTGTATGGATGGATATCCCCAAGTCCATGAATGAAATATGGCCGATGATACAAATCATGTTTGAGCAAAACGAGCTGGTGCAAATAAGTTAGGAGGCTATCGAGAAGATAAGAGAAGAACTGGGAGAGATGCCCATAGAAGCTGTTGAGATCATCAAATTTCTGAATTCCAAAACCAGAGAGGAGCTAGAGTATTTGAATATTGAAGATAGGACAGAGACCATACTTGAGGTCAAGAGGGTCCTGACTAAGAGAGGAATGATGCTACAGCTGGAGGAAAAGGTCTAGACCATGGACGTAGGAGTACAAAGATTTTTCAGCAAGATTGAAGCTCTGCAGAAGAAAGTCCTTCCTAGTTTGAGAGTTATAAATGACAAGTTAATGACGCTCGCCGATTACAAAAAGAAACTAGTCACTGTGGCTAAGGATAGCTCAAAATTCTTAGGAATACAAGGCAGTATCACGGGCAAGGCATTCTTAGATTCTTTACAGTTAGACATCAGCATACAGCATGAGATCCGGTACATCTTCATGATCAAGCCAACTTTTTCCAAGTACACAAAGATGGATGAAGTATACCGAAGATTGCTCAAAGTCAGTGTTCCTAGTCACCTTCAATGGGAAGAGATTTGCAATATGATCGAGTAGTCGATGAGGTGTCCAAGCCTAGTCATCTATCCAGTCAAACGAGGTCGTGTAGAGGCCTCACCAATGGTTCACCCCAAGAAATCATCGTGAAGTTTCAACACATCATCAAGTAGTTTCCTAAATTTTTGTACCTTGTTAAGTTAGTTAGCTAAATTTAGATTAGCAACGTCCTGATCTTTAATGACAAGATCGTATGTAATTTTTGGTTATAAATACTTCACA
This sequence comes from Picea sitchensis, assembly GCA_010110895.2. Classification (NCBI taxonomy): domain Eukaryota; kingdom Viridiplantae; phylum Streptophyta; class Pinopsida; order Pinales; family Pinaceae; genus Picea; species Picea sitchensis. The sequence continues at coordinate 19,669 of SNQJ01S0071676.1, read as the reverse complement.
CTTTGAATTACTGAGGGTTGATCTTTACGCCCTGCAAGCTACAAGACTGTAATTTTTATCAAGAGATCTTCCAGTAATACAAAGAGACGTTTTCACAGGATTCTCGCATGTTATTCATTGGTGATGTTTTATTTTATATGTTGAATGTTCTTCTTGCTCAGTTTTCATATTGTTTTCTAATCTAATATTTTAAAAGTAGCGCACATTGCAGGATTTATGTTTGTATACCCTGTTTCAGACTTTGAAAGATTTTAATGTTTATCTTCTGATATTACAGTGAAGAAATTCTTAAATGCTTCTTTACTTTAATTGATATTCTCATCTTTTCCGCTATTCATTACTTTATTGCTAAAGAATCCAACGAATGCATTATCTTTCCCTGTGAAAAGAATCTTTGTTTCTGGTTTAGATTTCTATCATCATAATACAGACCCCATAGCCCAATGGATGCGTAAACCCCTTTTCAGCCAACTTAACAAAAACAACAAACCTTTTTCAATCTTATTTTATTTTATATAACTAGCCTAATATCTTAGAGTTAAAACATAGCTAAATCATACAGAGAGATCCCTCTCTGAAGCTAGTAGGGCTAGATTCCAGTTTCAAAGTGGTTGGATAAAGTTACCTCTTGTAAGTTTCTTCTTTTCTGACAACTTCTGGAAATTTACAGAGCGTTAACAAGTTCATTGCTACCACACTTGAAATACCCTTTGCGACAACAAAATTTTTAGACACATGTAGAGGCTCTAAAGGAATCCCTACAAATGGAAGATAATCAATATCAAAAGATAGATCCAACCATAGAGGAGATGAAGGAGGATTCGAAGAACTTAACATTCCATCTAAACTAGAACAAAGGCAAGGACAAAAGAGAATTTGTTTGTTGTACCACATGTACAACAAAAGGACACCATAAGAACGAATGTCCAACATTCACGTAGTACATGGAAGCAGGAATGCCAAACCGATTGCCAACAGGAGGAATATGGTGTGAAATGTGTAAGAAATAGGGGCATGATCCATATCACCACCCAATGATGCAGAAGTACCAGACAATACATAAGATCTCATATTGCAAATTTTGCAAGTCAGTAGGCCATGATGACAAAGATTGCAGGACCATGGACCTCATGAGGGAAAGAAAATCAGATGATTACAGAGTGCGGGCAAAAATGATGACCATACAAGCCGCACCACATTTTAACCAAGTACTAGCCCCGTATAACACTATGTAGCAGAAATATAACACTGTGCAACAACAATATAACACTATGCAGCCGCAATACAATACCGCGCAACCACATTATAAACATGCGCAATATAACCAGATGCCCCATTAAAATGCACCACGAGGAGATCGAGCTGGGTACAAAGGAGGAGGAAGAGGAAGAGTAGGCTTTGGAAGAGGCAAAGGACCATTGGTATGCTACAATTGTCAACAACCAGGACACTATGCAATGGAATTCCCACTTCCACCTGTAACATGTACGTATTTTCGCCCATTAGATCATGACATAAAAGAATGTCATACACTATTGGGGAATATCCAGGAAAAGAGAAATCAAAACAATCAAAATGTTCAGTGGATTTCGCCGGAAGCAAGGGATGAAGGAAGAAATATCAACATAGTTACATGGGGAGGAGCTAAGATAGAAAATGACGTAGTAAGACAAGATCCATCACAACACCTGTTGGCACCAGGCCGAAGGGGAAATAAAGCGTGCAAAAAACTGAAGTAACAACTGGCAAAAGAACAGCATGCGCGCATGCAAGAAAGCGTGCACAAAGGAAAGCGACAGCTAGAGGAAGAGCAACACACGCATGGGAGAAAGAACTAACATAAGAAGGGTTAGGGTTTTGGTAATATTCTGTAAAAGGTTGAAGAGCCCGAAATGTATAAATATAGATATGAAAGTATCATATAGGGTTGGTTGTTGTGGGTTTTTTGTTTTTAGTATTATTGTTATTGTTTTTGTTGAGGGTTAGGCTTTGGAGTTAAGTTTTGGAGACTTTAACCACGCAGGAGCATGGGCGATATGTAATTTTTTTAGCTGTATGAACCGATTTTGTAAGTTGTTGAGCAAAGAAGATACGAGGGAAGGTAGATCTGAGGATTAGATCGCAGGTTGTAGAGCTTGGTGCGATATAGTTTGCCTCACATAGATCTTACCCAGTTTTGTGGAGAATTGTAAGTGCGTGGCGCTAGGAATGCAGAACTGCCATAATAAAAGAGATAAGAGCCAAATATTTGTGGACATAGCCCAGGAGGGGGTGAACCATAGTAATACTCATGTAATATGTTGAATGTATACATGTCTCTTCTTTCTTTCAACAATTAATGGTTGATCTTGATGAATGAGTTAGCACATTGTTATGAATATGTTTATACTCTGTCGGAATTAAATGATGAAATATATGTATGCGACTTCAAGGGATAAGTTGTTTACCTTACATCTCATGATACCTGGCTTTAATCAAGAAACCTCTATCCCCTACTCTGTCCTAGTCTATAAACACCTGAGTCTTATAGTCACCCATTTAAAGATATCTCGGGTGAGACTGCACAGTACCTTCCAGGTGTTGTGTTTCCTTCTGGATTACCAGGAGAGCCGATAGTTTTAGAGGCTTTGTTGGAACCCCGAATGACATGAACCCTGGGTCAATAAATTAGACAACTCGATAAGGGAAATAGTAAGCAACAAATGATTATGTTGCTATGTTGAGAGGAACAAGAGAGGAATGAGTAGATGAGAGAGAATGAATAAGAACCGAAGGAGAGGAACAAAAGAGAAATGATTTGTTAGAAGGGAATGTTGAGACCTTGGAACCCCACGAGAGAAGAAATTGAGGGTTGGTTGAGAAATAAAGAGCTAGAGTTTTCATAGAAAGACAATAGAATCCCCAGGATCACACCGCGTACATACCTGGATAAATACGTATTTACGGATTTACATGAAGTATTTTTCTGTGATTTTCCACATCTGCTATAGGAGTGGATCTTAAGGTTAAAGGATAACCATGCGATGAACCAGATTCAACATCTAGATTGGACTCCAGTACAGATCCAGTAGTTGCACCAGGTGAACAACAAATTCACCCGTGCAGTCGACTTTTGGCTTGACAGTATTGTGGCAGGATTTATCACAGAACTTGCGGTAGACATAGCAAAGTCATACAGTGCAGCCAAGCAAGATTTCCTACGAGGACCCAGAGGAAGGTACATTCAATCACTGTATACTTCTATCAAGATATTTCTATATAACAAAGGTGTAATGAAAATGGAATTAGACACCTAGACTTCCCTGCGTGCATGGGGGAAGGGGGGAAGAACTGACAAAAAGAGGAAGAAAAGAAGAAGGGAAGGATAAAGAGAAGGAGGAGGAGGAACCCTTGGACCCGATCTTGATGGATGACGACCAACTTATGTGGATCTTGGCGTCATTAGGAACGATGCGTAGCGGATCACCCTACCAATATAAGGTGAATAACAAGAAGAGATCTATAGCTGAGAGGGAGGGCTTGGCAAGCGATGAGGAAGAGGTAGAGGATCTCCGGGATGTGGAGTAGATTGAGGAAATCATGCATGCCATATATGAGAGGAAATCAAGAGGCCCAAGAATAGGAGGAGAAGGCAGTCATCCCTTTCATATTAATGTCAATGTGGAACCCATAAACCCATGTGCGACCAAGACACCAAAGAGAACATTACCATTTACACAACCAAATTTCGGAGGAAGTCCGACAGTAGGAAGTACATCTACACAAGGATCAAAAACTGGAGGAGCCAGTTCATGCAACTTTAGTAAAGTGTCTACACCATGTGGAGGAGGGAGTAGTTCAGTATTTGGAATGGCAGGATACAATCCTACTATCAGATTACCATAGTTTCGAGGAGAAGCAACAGAAGACCCTGAGAAGAGTTTGTTCATTTGCACAAAGATATGGGAAGCAAAGAAGATCACTGATGAAGACACTAAACTCGCGCAGCTAGCAATCACACTAAGAGACATAGCACTAGACTGGTACATGATTCTAGACACGAATAGTGTTCCCGGAACTCCAAGGACATTGGATGACATTAAGAAACTATTGATAAATGAGTTCCAGAAGCCGAGCTCAGAGTATCAATACATGAATGAGATGATTGAAATAAGATAGAAACTAGGAGAATCGGTATGGGAGATTGATCAAATATTCAAGCGATTAAAAGGAAAGTTAAAATACCTTATGACCGATATGCAACATCGGCACCTGTTTGTCAACTCACTACTCCCACACTTAAAATATCTATTACGACAACAGAAGTTTCAGACACGGGAAGAGGCTCTACAGAAAGCCTTGCAATTGGAAGAGAATCAGTACCAGTAGACAGACCCGACTATCGAAGAACTGAAGGAGGTTCTGAAGAACTTAACATTTCAGCTGAACCAGAATAAGAACAAGGACAAAGTAGAAGTCGTTTGGTGCACTACCTGCAGGACATAAGGACACCATAAGAATGAATGTCCAACATTCGCACCATATATGGTGATAGGGATGACAAACCCACTACCACAAGGAGGATTATGGTGCGAAATATGCAAGAAACCGGGTCATGACCCTTACCACTCCACGATGATGCAGAAATACCAAACAGTCCCAAAGAACTCATATTGCACCTTTTGTAATTCAGTCGGTCATGACGACAAAGATTACAGAACTATGGAGCTAATGTGGGAAAGAACATCAAACTCATACAAGGTACAGGAAGAAATGATGACTAGGCAAGCAATACGACACTTCACTCAAGCCCCAACCCCATACAACACCGCACAACAATAGTATAATACTGCACCGCAACCATACAATAACGTGTAGCCACAGTACAACCCGGCACAGCTTCAGTACAATACCACGCAGTATAATCAGGGACCACAATATAACAGGCCGTGAGGTGATCGTGCAACTTATAAAGGAGCAGGATGAGCCAAAGGAGGTTTCGGACGTGGTAGAGGACCAATCACATGTCACAATTGCCAACAACCAAGACATTATGCCTGGGAGTGCCCACTTCCACCAGTGACTTGTATGTATTGTCGCGCATCGGACCACGATATGGAGGAATGTCCGACATTACTTGTAAAGATCCATGAAAAAAACAATCAAAATAACCAGAATGTTCAGTGGATTTCAGTCGAAGCAAGGGATGACGGATGAAACATCAACATAATCACTCGAGGAGGAACGAAAACATGAAATGACACAGTCCGACAGGAACCAACGCATAACCAATGGGTAAAGAAGAACACTCAACCCGAGAAGCAGTTCGACGCGCATAAGGAGAAGGATATCTTTACAGAAGCCCGACAAGAATTCCAGAAGGAGAACATTGCACCGACCGCACAACAGATCAAGGAAGCTTTAGAATATGAAATGCCACCATCACTAGACCATAGCAACAAAATACAACCCAAGGAACAAGTAAGTACTATCAAAGACTTTTTGCAATCATGCATCAAAATGTTAAGTGATCCTTCATCTGTCAAAATATTGCAAAACATCCTAGAAAAATGTAGCAGCGAGACGGAACAGAAGCCAGAATTGAAAATTGTCAACCACCTACATACAAGAAGAAGAACAAGTAGGGAATTTAGACTAAATTCTAACATTGAGGATTTCAATATGGGATATGCTATACTAGATCTAGGATCCAAAGTGAATGTACTATCAAAAGCTACATGGAAATTCATGGGAGAACCTACACTGGGATACTCAACTATTCAATTAAAGGTAGCAAATAAACATAGATTCCTACCAATAGGTAGACTGAAAGGAGTGATGGTAGATCTGGATGGTGTGCACACTAAGGCAGACTTTGAATTCATCGAAATAGTAGACGACACAACACCTTACCCTACACTACTTGGTCTGTATTGGGCGTTCGACAACTAGGCCATAATTAACTTAAAAACAAGAAAAATGACAATTGAGTCGGGGGACTACAAGGTCATAGCCCCACTCGACCCATCAGAAAGCGAGAGGTTCATAGAACCCACTTGTCTGGATTTATAAGATATCGGCCAGTTGTACAGAACAACTATGCGCAATGCAGACTATATAAACCCAACTGCAGATGGGGTACTCAGTTGGCGGAGAATTACTTCATGTACAATAGACTCAAACACCGGGTTAGAAAACTGGCAACAAAGACTACACAAAGTATCCACGAGAAGGTGTGCCAGAATAGACCACGCAATAAGGTGGATTGGCACATAAATTAGAGAACCACCCAGTTTTCACAGGCTAATGATTTGGAAACTTTCTTGACACAATATGAAGACGAAGTATTAGAAAACCAGAGATTTATAGCACTGGATTTATCACTAAAGGCTACACCCACAAGATGGTGGGGTTCACACAAAGAGACTATCACAGATTGGTACCAATGTAAGCGATTATTGCGCATAAGGTTCGATGCAGAACAGATAGGTAACAAACAACAGAAATATGACGGACTAGGCACACCAACAGAACACTTGGAGGCGTGTAAAACACTGTGGAAAATGATGCCACCGGAGGAATGGTATCACCACTACATTCATACTTTAGAGGGCATACCAGCGAATTGGTATACGGACCAAGAAATGTGTAAAGGAACCAAGACATGAGTGACACTCCAACAAAACTTTACAGTCACTTTCTCATTCGAGCATGAGAACCCCAACATAGACACGACCCTGAAATAGATCAGAGATGTCATATTCATTGAATAACCAGAAGTGGAAGCTATCACAAAGGCACAACAACGAAATAAGAAGACAATCAAGGATCTACTGTCATGCTACCACATACAGGAGGAAGCACTAGATGAAGATGATTTGCGTGATATTCAGATCGAAGAAGTAAAATGTGAGAGAGATGTGGAAGGAACACCCTTAGAGTCATAGGTATCTCCGCTCCAATCAAGATAAAGAAGGTTAACATAGGGACTGCCGAGCAGCCCAAAATGGTAAGCATTGGAGATTACTGGGATGAATAGACACTAGAAAGAATCACATAATTGTTGCACGAATACAACAACCTTTTTCCCACAACCTTTACAGAGATGAAAGGCATAGTAGGAGAATTAGGAGAAATGAAGATACCACTCAGACCTAATGCGAGACCCATTAAACAATGACCATAAATATTAAACCCCATATATAAACAAAAATTTAAAGATGAGATCGACAAGATGCTGGAGGCCAGCATCATCGAACCAGTCAAAGAATCAGAATGGATAAGCTCGATGGTAGTACAGGACAAGAAACAGAGAAGAGGGACCAGGATATGCGTCAACTTGAGGAAGTTGAATGATGCATGCCTACATGACCCATTCCCCACACCATTTACGGATGAAGTACTCGAGAATGTAGGAGGCCACGAAGCCTACTCATTCACCGATGGATTCTCAGGATATCATCAGATTAAGATAGCACGGGAGGATAGACACAAGACCACGTACGCGATAGAATGGGGATCTTATCAGTATACAGTCATGTCGTTTGGACTAAAGAATGCACCTTCGATATTTTCTAGAGTGATCATTGCGACGTTTAAGGAATTCATCCATCAATTCCTCTAAGTATACCTAGATGATTGGACAGTGTATAACTTACTAAAAAACCATGTGGAATTTTTACGACTGATGTTAGAACGATGCAAACAGTGCCAGATATCACTGAATATCAAGAAATGAATATTTGGAACACCATTTGGGATACTATTGGGACACATAGTATGCAAACAGGGTTTTATAGTGGATCCGTCCAAAAACATAGTCATCGTTAACCTGCCAGCACCAAAAACAGTCTGCCAACTAAGAGCAATGCTAGGACATACAGGATATTACAGGAAATTGATCAAAGGCTATGCGCAGATTACAATGCCAATGGAAAAAATGTTAAGGAAGGATACAAAGTATCAATGGAACGATGAGTCCCAACACGGTCTAGATACCCTGAAGGAAAAGATGGTCACTGCACCAATATTGGTATTTCCAGATTGGGAGAAGACATTCCATGTACATGTAGATGCATCAGCAATATCACTTGGAGCTATCTTAGCGCAACCAGGAGTAGGAGACTTGGATCACCCAATAGCGTTCACAAGAAGAAATATATCAAACTTAGAATAGAATTATAACACGACAGAAAGAGAAGGCCTAGCTATGGTTTATGCACTACAGAAATACAGACATTACGTATTAGGAAAACACTTTAATATGTTTACAGATCACTCAACCCTGAAATACCTAGTCAACAAGCAAGTGTTGGGGGGGATAATTGGTCGATGGATATTGCTATTTCAAGAATTCAAATTTGAGGTAATAATTAAACCAAGAAAACTAAATGCGGGACCTCGCCGCCTATCTAGGTTCACAAATGGAGAGGAACCAACGAATTTAGAAGACAACTTTCTAGATGCACAACTATTCGCAGTACAGATTGTTGATGATTACTTCGCAGAGATCATCCAGTACTTGAGCACAAGTACTGCGCCGCGAGAATATACCACTGCACATAAGAAGAACCTGGTAGTGTGCGTAGCTGACTATCAATTGATCGCAAGACATCTATACAAGATGGGCATAGATAGCATGTTACGAAGATACATACTAGACCATGAATGCCCAAGGATTTTAGCAGAAGCCCACGAAGGAATAGTAGGAGGACATTATGCAGGAAAAGCTATTGCGCAGAAGGTACTACGTGTAGGATTATGGTGGCCAACGATCCACAGAGACGCGAAAGAGTACTGTCAGCAATGTGATGTCTGTCAAAGGGTAGGAAAACCCAACAGAAGGGACAAGATTCCACTATGACTGCAAGTGACACTTCAGACATTCGAAAAATGGGCGATAGACTTTGTGGGACCCATTAACCCACCAATCAAAAGAATGGGGGCAATATATATTATCACCACGACAGAATACCTAATAAGATGGGTGAAAGTTGCACTAGTAAAAGATTGCAACACAGAAACAACTGCACACTTTCTGTTTGAACAGGTAGTTACTAGATTTGGGTGCCTAAGAATTTTGATGAGTGACCAAGGAATGTACTTCATAAACAACACCATCCGAGGGATGCTCGAAGAGTTTCAAGTTCATCACCAAAAAATCACACCGTATCATCCACAGGCAAATGGCACAATAGAATCCTTCAACAAAATTCTAGAGAACGCCTTGACAAAGATATGTAACATCAACATGGACGATTGGGACCTCAAGGTACCAGTAGTGTTATGGGCATATAGAACCACATGAAAACATTTGACAGGCCACACACCATTCAAACTAGTCTATGGTCAAGAAGCAATAGTACCGTTAGAATTTTTAATACCCAGTCTACATGTAGTAGCTATCACACACATGACAGAGTGAGGTGCAGTACATGAAAGACTTAATCAGTTATTGTCGATGGAGGAAGCCCGAATCTTGGCAGGATTCCACCAACAAGTACGGAAAGCAAGATACAAAGCTTGGCACGACCGCCACATCAAGAGGAAGATGTTCAAGGAAGGTGATCTAGTATTGCTCTACAACAGTAAATCATTGCAGCACCCAGGAAAGCTAAGAATGCATTGGCTAGGACCATACAAGGTAAAATATGTCACAGACGGAGGAGTTGTACAATTAAGAGATATAGAAGGCATGTACCTCAGAGGAATGATCAATGGGAGCTGACTAAAGCTGTACAAGAAAAGTCGACCACCCACCACGCNAAAAAAAAAAAAAAAAGTGCACAACATGAGGGACAAGCCGTATACGAAACATGAAGCCAATAAAGGAAACGATAACATCCATAATGAAAAATGAAACAAGAGGGAAAAGGAAAGTCGGCAAAATTAGGCTGAGAGGACAGCATGAGGCAGAGTTAAAGCAAGGCAAGGACGAATGGGAAGTCACATTAAACGTGCCAACTGGAGACGACAGAGTAGGCATAATGACAAGTACGAAACCATCATGGATGCATTGAACCCACAGTTATGGTGCATTAATCACATGATGGAGGAAACTTCCTCAACAAGCTTCATGACGAGCCCATACAAAACACGAGCACAAAAGCAGTTAATCTATTCGTGAAAGGAGAAAAGAAAAAAAGAAACAACAGCTAGAACAAACATAGTGAAACCACAAAGCTCACTGAAGCCATTCGAACTCAGCGAACGTTCGACAAACATCATTATGGAACCAATGAAGCTCGCAGAACCAGGCCATAAAACCAGATCAACCAGGGCTCATACTAGGTCACGAGGACCACTAGAAGAAAACGAGCAACAACCACCAGAGATCGTCGATATTGACGAAATCCCGTTTCTAAAGGAAACCCCAGTAGAGTCCATACCAATACTAGAGGAGATTCCACAACCACAAATAGAGGCCATGGAACATGATACACCAGTTGTGGTGCATGAGCCTCAGAACAAAGAAGAAGAAAACCACCAGGAAATACCACAGGAACATACTGAAGCAACCGTGGAAGTGAATAGAACAACACATCATCTGGGAGCGGAGGAGAAACCAGACGAGACGCAAGCACCCAGCTTAGGTTACCCAGCCGAGGAGACCACTGGAACTACCTGGGCGTGGCCAGAGTGGATGACAGAGGAACAACCAGGAGTTACTGGAACTTTGAGCCAGCCAACACAATAGGAGGATCGAGTTCAGATACTGAGCTCACCTCGAAAGAAACCGACTGCAGAGATTGTGCTACCTTGCATACCAGAGGGAGTACAGGTGGACCCAAAACTATTGGGTCACGTCGGGAAGATCAAGTATTCCAACCATGATGTAGAAGATGAAACCAAATATCTAGATCCTTCACCACAGGTCATTATGCAGAAAATAGTTGTGAACCAACTCGGAGAAACCATCACTTAGCCACACCAGTGGGAAATTGGACTGGACAGAACAGGAATTCTAGGATTGCTAAAGATACTACACTTTGGTAGAGACCAATATGTGTCAACATGCCTCAAGCAACTATTAGCAGTTACGCATGGAGGAGATGTATGGCTGGAAAAACCTATCCCCATAACTTTCAAACTTATCGCATAGATAACAGGCCTACCCACCCAGGGTATGGATCCTGCGCTGATTATGGACGATAAGTCCAAGGAAAAAACATTGGCAGAAGATATGAAGAATAAATATGGAACTAACAAGGGAACAAGAGGCATTATAATCAAACAGATCAACAATGTCGTGACACAATTGGGCGCAAAGATCTTATCCTGCAAACTGCTAAGAAAATGTCGCAAAGATGAAGTACCGACATGAGTCATTGTTGTTGCATCTTAGTGTGCAGAAGGCACCTCCATGAGATGGGCGCCATACCTATCAAACTTGTTCCAAGTAGACTACAAAGACGCGTAGGATGCAAGTACAAAATTTCATTACTCATGATTGATCACTCTCATAGCTTTCATGGGATGGCGAGAACCAGAACACGTCGTCTTTTGTACCACACCACAGCCAGGAGGAGCAAGATATCACGTCCTGAGATTCGTGCCACTAGCCAAGCATAAGAGGGAGAATGGAATCATATTCGAATCTTACCTACGGGAGATACAGGAAGCCATTAGTTGAGCATGTATAATAACACCAGAGGTTGTCGCACGATACAGAGGCATCTCCAATTTCTGGGCTAGGCAACAAGCCATGTGGATACAACCAAGGTAGGATCTGGATAAACAGTGGCTATAGATGCGCTACTACATCACTGAGGGAGATATCGACATGATCATCAACAAATGGCCTGATGAATGGAGGATTCCAACCATACCCAGAGAAGTATCGAGAAAAACAGCAGAAGGAGGGGTTGCACAGGCAAAAACACAACCTCCACAAATCCCAATACCCAAGAAACAAAGAATGGGCCAAACCAAGTCGACTCAGGCAGACGACAGCTTAGAGCAGCCACAGACTTAGAAGGGGAGGACACAAACCACTCAGCCAACCAAGGGACAGTGGAAACCGGCTGAGGGAGCATAGGAAACCGCATCGAACCCCATCACACAGGAACTAGGGGGAACTAAGAGACCAGTGGTACAGGAAATAAGTGCACGCAAGAAAACAAAGGCACAACAACCACCACCGGACTACACAATCACGAAGGATGATGGAGAGATTATTGATAGAATGGTCTATGACTGCCTCGCAGAGGATTTTGATCATGCCGCGCACCATAGGGATAAACTGCAAAAGGAACTGACATAAATGGGACAACTCCTTAAGAAATTTGGGGAAGTCCAGATCATAAGTAGCAGTAGAGGCAGAGAGCCATCGACCACACATACCATAGAAAGGGTGGAGGTAGAAGAACGTGACCCAGTTCTTCCAATGCCACACGCACATTCCATGGTCTACATAAAGCCTAACATGCTGCGAATGGATGAAATTGTGGGACAGACACCATTGAAGGATTTGGGTCATATCCAATTGGTCTTGACACGGATGTCATCAAGAGTATTATACAAACTACAAGTTAGCGTCGACCACAATATGCAGTCGCGAGCACATAAAAACTTAGTTGATCTACAACAAGAAACAAAGAAGAGGGAAGCGTTCAAAATAGTTTGTGCACAGGTCAAATCTGAAACTCAGGAGGAGAAAGAACGCAGAAATGAGATGGAATGTAGAGTGGAAGAAATTTTTGGGAAACTTCCAATTACTGCGCAAGGAAATGAACTCCCAGCCACAGAAAAGATCGACTAGATTTTGCAGGCAGTGGATTAGTATCAGAAGGAGACCGAGACTCTCCGCAGATAGATTAGACCGACAACTCCACCAGCAGTGAAGGAGAAAAGGAAGAAGGAAGCAGGAATGCAACTGCAGGAGCTAGAAAAACAGGTTAGCACGACACCTGACTTGCTAGATGAAGAAGCACAACTTTAGACAAGGCTAGAAGAGGATCCACAAGTCCAACACTGGGACAAGGAGGAGGAGAGGATCAGTGCAATGATCCAAGAACTCAAGCAGTGACAAAAGACCATACCAATTCTAGAACGGATCAAGGGAACGCAAGAGTTGAAGAAGATACAGGTTGAAATTATCATAGCGCAAACACAAAAATAGGAGTGTCACGCTCAAATAGAACTGTTGCAGGAACGGGTAGCAGAAGTACTTGTGCAGGAAGAAGAAGCCAGAAAATAGACAGCACAGACTTAGCTAGAATGCGCAGGAAGAAGCAGCCAGAAAACAAACAGCACAGACTCAGCTAGAATGCGCAGGACTGATGAGCAAGGAAGTGGAAGCTCAGACAACCGACACCATCAATGAGAAAACCACGCAGACACTAACAAAAGTAGCAGAATTGTAGGAACAGTTCCAAACGATCATCTAGGAGATCGACGAATCACAGATAAATTAGGTGACTCGGGACGAGTCACATGTCAGTGTTGGGGGCATGTTGGCAATAGGCCGAAGGGGAAAGAAGAACGATCATGGGAAAGAAACCGTGCAGAAAACTGAAGTAACAACTGGAAAAAGAACAGCATGCGCGCATGCAAGAAAGCATGCACAAAGGAAAGCGACAGCTGGAGGAAGAACAACACGCGCATGGGAGAAAGACCTAACGTAAGAAGGGTTAGGGTATCGGTGATATTCTGTAAAAGGTTGAAGATCCCAAAATGTTTAAATATAGATACAAAAGTATCATATAGGGTTGGTTTTTGTGGGTTTTTTGTTGTTAGTATTATTTTTATTGTTGTTGTTGAGGGTTAGGCTTTGGAGTTAGGTTTTGGAGACTGTAACCACGCAGGAGCGTGGGCGATATGTAGTTGTTTTAGTTGTATGAACAAATTTTGTAAGCTGTTGAGAAAAAAAGATACGAGGGAAGGTAGATCTGAGGATTAGACTGCAGGCTGTAGAGCCTGGTGCACTCTAGTTTGCCTCACATAGATCTTACCCATTTTTGTGGAGAATTGTAAGCGTGTGGTGCCAGGAATGCAGAACTTCCATAATAAAAGAGCCAAGAGCCAAATTTTTGTAGACGTAGCCTAGGAGGGGGTGAACCATAGTAATACTTGTGTAATAATACTGAATGTATGCATGTCTCTTCTTTCTTTCAACAATTAATGGTTGATATTGATGAATGAGTTAGCACATTGTTATGAATATGTTTATACTCTGCCGGAATTAAACTATGAAATATACGTATGTGACTTCAAGGGATAAGTGGTTTACCTTACAACTCATGGTACATGGCTTTAATCAAGAAACCCCTATCCCCTACTCTGTCCTAGGCTGTAAACACCTCAGTCTTACAGTCACCCATTTAAAGCTATCTCGGGTGAGACTGCGCAATACCTTTTGGGTGATGTGTTGCCTTCTGGATTACTAGGAGGGCCGATAGTTTTAAAGGCTTTGTTGGAACCCCAAATGACATGAACCCTGGGTCAATAACTCAAACAACCTGAGAAGGGAAATAGTAACCAACAACACCAATGGGTGAAGAAGAGTTTGGAAACACAGAAGCAGTTTGATGTGCAGAAAGAGAAAAAGATATTCAAGCAGGCTAGACAAGAATTCTCGAAGCCAGACATTACATCGACATCAATTGCACAGCATAATCACAACATCAATTGCGCAGAAAGATTCTTAGATGGAAATGGTTCAGTGGAAGTGAGTGCAAGAGGAGGCTCCTCGAAATCAGATCGAGTCCTCCTAGTATCATCTCGATCCCCAACAAGATCCCCTGAATCATGAAGAGTAGTATGGGCCCACTTGGGCCTCTACTCTGGCTCTAGATCTACATCTGGATGCACTAAATATTCATCTGACTGTACCAAATCTATATCTGGATCACCTGAATCCTATGACTCAGAACTCTCTTATGAAGAAGAGTTGGCATGTGCATGCTCATCATCTCTGACAAGTGGAATAACAAAGGTGTCTGCATGCGGCTGCTAAGGTACATGCGGGACACTTTCCTCGAATTGGACACTTCACTCAATGATGAGCTAGCCCGAGGAAATATCAATAAGTTTGTATACCTTCACACCATCGGGGTATCCAAGAATGATACACTCTATTCTTTGTGGATCAAGTGCCTTCCTCTTTTCAAAAGGAATCTGGGCTCATGCACGTGAACGAAAAATACCAAACTAGGTCACTTCCGGTTTGAGGCTGCTCCGAGCCTCGTAGGGGGTCTTATTATTGACAGATCTATGGGGAGATCTATTTTGGATGTAGGTTGCACAATTAAGTTCTTCGGACCATAATCTCTGTGGAAGTGACTTTGCATGTAGCATGCAAGATACCATCTCTTTTAGAGATCTATTTTTCCACTCAACAACTATGTTTTGCTGCAGAGTATAGGGAACCATGTGCTGCAACTGAATCCCTACCTCATGACAAATATTTTAGATATCATGGTTGACATACTCTCCCCCGTTATCAGTTCGGATTATTTTTATTTTATTTCCTGACTCTGTCTCAACAAGGGCTTTGAAATCTTTGAGGTGTTGAAAGACCTCTGATTTTTTCCTGAGAAAGAAAATCCATGTGAAGCATGAGAAATCATCACCAAAAATGAGAACGTACCTTGATTTGTTGATTGATGGATGTGGAAAAGGGCCCATGAGGTCATTATGGATCAAATCTAAAGGAGAGGAAGCTCTCTGAGTCTTTCCTTTGTTGAATTTCTCTTTAGGGTGTTTTCCAAGAACACATCCCTCACAAATTCCTTTGGAGAAATGGATGTTTGGTAGACCATCAACCAATCCTTTCTTGTTAAGGTGTTGCATATATCTGAAATTTAAATGCCTGACCCTTTTGTTCCATATCCTACTTCTTTCATCAGCATGGGTAAGAAGTAAAGAAAAATCTGGTTCAATAAATTCAGAAAATGTGTAAAGCCTAGATTGATTATTTACCTCACAGTTAGCAACCCTGTAATTGGTTTGCATGTCATAGATATCCACAACATCAGGTGTGAATATGAATTTATTTTCAGTGCCAGAATTTTTCATTTGATACACAGAGAGAAGATTGACATAAATTTTGGGAATGTGCAACACATTGTCGAAGCTTCCGTTGGTGAGTTCAATCCTTCCTTTTCCAATGACCTTGACTGGAGAGTTGTCCCCCATCAGAATAGGAGGACATTTGCATGCATCCAATGAAGAATATACCTATTTTTTGGCAGCCATGTGGTGTGATGCTCCTAAATCTATGATCCAAGTATCGGGAGAGGAGTTGATGACAATCAAGGCATGGCTAGAATTGTCTTTCTTGGGATTCTGATATTCTCGCTTCTTCTTCGTGGCACCCTCAGTGATGCGATCTCCAAGGTTGTTTTGTTGAAGTATTTGAGTCATTAGATCTATCTCTTTCTGCATACATGCAGGTTCTGGATGGAATCCTTTATGGTAGTATGTGTATTTCTCCCATTTTCTTCCCTTTCCACCTTTGGATCCAGAAGCATCATTGAAGGGTTTTGAGTACCCTTCCTACTTCTGATTTGCGTGACATTTCCTTTTGTCTTAATCTTTATATTTCTGATATTGATGACCGCTGTCGGTTTGCAAAGTAAGTGCATGCACCTTTGGGCCTTTGATTTTTCCCATGTTGATGAGCTTGGTCTTCTCTTGTGTCAGAGATTCGACAAATTCCTCAAGAGAAGGCATCTTCCAGGTGGCTCCAGAGGATAATTTGACTGAATGGAATGTGGATACAAACACTGAGAATTTAGGAACAAGTTTGGAGAGAATGGTGAGAACCATTTGTTTCTCCTCCTTAGATTTATCAATCCCACAAGCCTTGAGTTTCGAAAGTAAATCCTTATATTTGGTAAATAAATCTTGGAGATTGTCGAAGATTTTTGGATCCAATGCGAGCAATTCCATCTCAAGCATGTGTTCCCTCATCTCATCATGTTTGCCCAAAATCCCTTACATTGTGGTCCAGGCTTCATTTGGGGTTTTACAGGAAGATATGTGAAAGAGGAGATCGGGAGAAATGAGACTGCAAATTGTTATGAATGCTTCATCCATTTGATTTAGATACTTAGATTTTTCTATGGATGATGTTGGTTATGTCTTTCTATTCATGGTTAACCTGTACAATCCTCTCCTTCAAAGATGCATGATCATCTTCTCCTTCCATGCAAAGAAGTTGTAAGGTGTAACAATGTTCATTCTTTTGGGAATTCCATTTTTTCACTGTCCTCAATCTTCGGTACCTGCAAAAAATAATTTGGTGTGCCTTTTTCCTAGCAATCTGTTGGTTTTGATACCATGTAAATGTGTTGAACCTGCACAGAATAGATCTAGCTGGGAATTGACATACACAGTTGCAGAGAAAATAGAAGAAAAGAAAAGGAGAGAAAGAATGGAAGAATCCGAATCAACCAAATGAATAATAGATAATTTACACATGAAATACTATGTATAACTCAACCAATCTACACTGGAGGAGAAGCCAATATGCCATAGTGGTGGTCTAGAGTGATTTGGACACACACCAATAGTTACGAGAGTAAAGTACCACCTAGTCTAGTCTCACGGGAAGTTACGGGAGTGAACTGCCACCTAGCTGAGTTAACTAGTCTATCAATCTTCAATTAACTAACTGAAACCGAGTGAAGTTAGGAGGAGATTAGGGAATCATGAGTAATGCGCTAGTCTGGTGATTATCCCAAGGAAAATGTGCATTAGCTGGTGATGATACCAATGTTGCATGGTGATAATAACAATGTAGCATCTAGACTCCACTCAACTAGTCAAACTGAAGTGAAAACTGAAGAGAATATTCTCCCTAGAGGAATATTCTTTCTATAATATAGGAGACTAAATAATGACTAATAAATATAGGAAAAACCTTAAGAAAAATAAATCCTAGGTGTGTGTGAAGTAACTCCAACACAAGCTGTATGCAAAGTTAAGTAAGTGTGAAATTTATCAAAATCTTTTCCATTATCTAGAATTATTATAGATGAAGAAGAAACACCATTTCGTTTGAAAAGGATAAAAGAAATCATGGAATTTGTTTTTATAATTCTCTCATGTTATATCATAGGTATAAAGAACCCAATAAGTATGGTAGAAAAATAAACCTCAATCATTAATATTTAGAATCTAATAAAAAAATAGACTATCTTGAAATTTTATTTTTTTCTAAGTATAGATGTATGGATTTATTATGTATGGATTCTAGAAGTAATAGATGCCTCAAGACTAGGCATATGTAATTTCCACTTGATCTAGTGAACAATGATATAAAGAAAATTTAGCAAAATGGAAAGGTCCCTCCTAAGATTCTTTGTAATGTTTTAAATATATATATTATGTATTTAACTTTGAATTTGAATAATGAGAATCATATTAAAAAGTGAAAAAGTGAAAAGATATTAATATAAAGAAGAGAGGGACTTCAATCCCCAAAATATCCTCTATAAATAAATATAGAGGAAATTATAGAATATAAATGTTGATCTAAAGAAAAAATTGTTATTTGACAAATTATTCATCATTTATTATTAGATCTGAAGTTTAAAGATTACTTGGAACTTTTTAAAAACTCAGTTATACCAAAGACTAATCCATAAAACTTTTAAATAAAAAAATAACTATAATAAATTGAAGATTCAATGATATATCTTTTCAAGACATCGGAATCCTTTGGATAATATATGTTGTTGTAAGTTTTAGAAACAAAATTATTCACTGTTACATAATCACACAACCCCCGAGGTTTTCGTAAATTTTCTTCCTTACGGATGGTTTCACGTGAATCTCTCTCAACCTTTTGTCATGCAGACTTCTCGACTGCCAACTGCTATTCAAATATTTCTTTAGATCTACGCAATTTCTCCTCTACCTGAAAAAACATGGTATGTCATGAAAATATGGCCAATAACACAATTCTAAACTCTAAAATATGTAGCAAGGCCAAGAGGACCTTGTCAATATCTCATCCAAGTAGAATTCCAATAGTTATTGTAACTCAATAATCCAAAATACTTTAGGGCCTAGGTTGGTTGATTTTTCCTACATGTTCTATAATTTTCTACATTTTTATGTTAACTGGCATTCATAGACAAATAGAAAATACCTTACCTTCCATGTTGGTTTAGTCGATTCATACGGCCTGTTCTCAAAATCATTACTATTGATTGGCAATTGACAAGCATTACTAGTGTTTTCAGAGAATCGACTATGCCTAAGAGCACTTTGTAGCACTCGCTTATCCATCGAGATGAAAATACATTAACGCGGCTGGAATACTGTTTCAGAACAAAACTAACCACCAAAGTTAATACTAGGTAATGAAACATTTCAGGTCGACATTCCAAAGGAATATGATTCCTGAATTTTGTACCAATTTTTATTTTTATTTTTGGTTAAAAACGCATTATCCAGTGAGAGATTTCCCTTGAATGTCATGTGTCAACTTCATATTAATATTTTCTTAATATGTCATGTGTCAATGCATTATTAATATTTTCTTTTAAATGTCATGTGTCAACTCCATATTAAGCATTGAAGGAATTACAAATCTCCCTTGTATTGGGAAGTAGAAAACATCTAATGACAGAATAAGACTTTTTTACTTTCAATTACTTCATATTTATATAAAGTTAATATAAAATTATTTTACTTAAGTAAGACATTGAAATATTTTTCCATTATTAATATTTTTGTA
>SNQJ01S0071675.1:28287-49305 GCA_010110895.2 Picea sitchensis | reverse complement strand
ACAAGGAAAACAGGTCGATCAACCGGATGAAGGAAGATAGAAGGAAAACTACAAATCGGGAGGTAAATCTTACAATCAGGTCTGCAAAAAGGGGGAGAGACAGGCAAAAATACAGACTTAGGTAGAAACCACAAACCCTTAAGGTTTTGACAAGTTTATGTGATAACACCTCCCATGGCCTTAAGAAGGCCTAGTTTATATAGATATAGATTTGGTAACCATCTCCCAAATCCCCCCCAAGATTCGACCTCAAAAAGGGCCCAGTATCCCCCAATATTGACCAAAATCTCCAAAAACAGGCCTAAAAATCACTGAAAAAATCATATTCTATGGTTTAAAAAACCACTTTTTGCAAAATATTAAGGGCTAATCCCCTCTGGCCTAGAGCGCACCCCTTAAACATAGTCATATGAGGCCATATATCCAAGATCCAACCCCCTAGGGGCTACGCGTTGGCCCTTACCTTCGCTAGCAATGGTCACATGTCAATACACCATGGGACCGAGCCCGAACTTCACACCCAACTATTGGTTAAAGCCTCAAGTCCTATGGCATCGGGTGCGCTAGAGTTTAGGCCCATATCCTGTGGCCCCTACACCTATTTATTTTTGGAATGGAGCGTGTCGTATGGTTGTATGGGATGTCTACGACCATGGGTTGGGGCTAGGCCCCATCCCTTTCCACCTTCGTTTAAACCTTTTTATTAATTCAAATATATATATTACCATATGGATTACAAGAACCAATGGCGGGTGGGTTGGTATACCTAACCCTGCCAAGTCATTTTCCCAGTGGGAGAGGTCTCTGGTTTGAATCCCAAGAGCTCCATATTTTTCAATAAAAATTAACCAATGAATGGGTGCCACGTGGCAGCTCATGTCTGGGCCATGTGACACTCCACCATTCGTCCACGTGTCACAAACTCATTTGACCATCTATATTCCAAGGTGTCAGACACATCACCTACCATGTCAACATACTCACCCAGTCACCTTCTGCGATGTGTCGTCGTACGACATGCCACGTGTCATCGTACGGGCATGCCATGTGTCACCCTTGCAGTGGTGACACGTGTCACTTCCCTATTGGTCCACCTATACCTGTTACATCATCAATCCATATGCCCAATCATCCTTCCATGTCAGTTGTATAGACCCTTCCATTTCATTCGTACGACCTGTACAATCAACCCACATGGCACTGTACGAACTGTACAGTCAGCATTGTTTTGCCTGTTTGGCAAAAACAACATATTGCCATAACTTGAGCATACGATGTTCATTTGATCCCATTCAATTTACATTGGGTTCATATCAATAAGGCCTACGCAAACATCCATTTCGAATCCATTCTGAGAACTTTGATTTTTAGGCCTTTCTGAGCCCCATCAAGCTCCTGGATCCGATTTTGGATCACACACATTGTGTTTGATAATCGACCAACATGCTTGAAAGAATTTGGTTTTGAATCCATATAGTCCCAATGATTTACCCTTTGGCATATCCATAATTTCTTGTTCAACTTACTCCAGGGAAATTGATCCGAGAAGGGCATCATTTTGTTCCACTAATACGAGTTTGGGGATGTGTTTGGTGATTTATTGGATTTCCAATCTTCTATCTAGATGTGGTTCTGAAAGGACAGTTTTATAGTAGTGGACTAACTCATTTTCTATGTATGCATTATCCTTAATAAATTTATTGTGGTTGTATTTTATGGTGGCTATCATGTTATGATGTCGACATTAGATCATGGATCTATGAAAAAATATAGAGTCTTCCCCCCGCCCCCTCTGATTTGAGACACTATATTCTTGATTTTTGTTTCTAAAGAAGCTCCTTTTGTTTAGCGTGATCCTCTAGTTGTGCTTGTAATGAGGTGTTGACACTTGAATCTGTTAGGAACGAAATGACAACCTCATGAGGATGTAAATCCCCCTCCATTTTTATAGAGGTGGTACTCCTCTTTAGATTTTCTTGGGATTTCTAAATATTCAAAATGTGGGACTTGACAAAAGTCCATCGTAATATTTCAAAGAAACATAAATAATGAAAGAAAATAAAAGGAAAATGTTTTGTTTTCTTATAAAATAAAATTCCTGAGAAAGGACTAGGAACCAAGCACATTCACACATTTAAAACAAATAAGCAAAATTTCCTCACATCCATCATAGTTTGACTAAAGATTTCTGGTCACATAAAAATAAAAACAATATGGTCTGCATGCATACAAGAACTTTAACAAAGTGAACATGGGAATCTCAAATAAAGATAATGATAGATCAACCTCAAATACTTTGTATTTAAAACTATGTGTTGCAAAGCACAGTCGATATTGTTCCCAAAATAACTCTCTTGAAATTTCTAAAAAATATATAGTATGTTACATATTATTTGAAATTTAAAAATGTGTTTGTCCTAAAGACTAGGATTGGGGCTCCCACAGACCATAAAGAAAATATACACAAGAATTAAACTTTTACAAGGAAGATGGTGGGAAGTAAAAAAACATCAAGACCTGGTAAGATGAAAAAAGGAGTTATCAGTCTTTGGTTAAACCTTTCTAGTGAAAGAGATGGAATAATTGGATGAAGGAATTGATAAAGAAAAGAAGGATGTGATCATCATAAACTTACTATGATGGTCTCTCATGTATTTACTTGCTTTTTGGTGTCCTTTTATTGTCTTCATTAACGGTTACAAGAACCGTCTCAACTGTTTCTTTCCCCTTGGTGGTCAATTTGTCGATAGCTTTCTCAAACCATTCTTCAATATAAATTTTCATTGGTTCCATGTTGATTTCATGCCAGATTTTGATGTTGAACAACTCGCCCTCCAAGTCTCTCAAACAAGGGAAATTCCATGTAATGCTTTTYCAATGTCCTAATTTTTCACAAAGTAGTCCACTAGCCAAAAATCTATGTCGTCCTCATCATATTCAAGTATACCATAGAAATTTTCAACCAACAACCCTTTAACCAAAAATCTATGTCGTCCTCATCATATTCAAGTATACCATAGAAATTTTCAACCAACAACCCTTTAAAGATCTCAACTTGCTCATCAAATTGTTGCTTTGTTAGGAACAATGAGTTGAGGATCAATTTGGGATATTGGACTTAATTAGTTCTTTTGGCTAGGTCCACCTCTGTAAGCCTTTTGAATAGTTCTTCCCTCCTTGATATGGCTTGGTTGCACGTTTGAGCAATGTTATTCAATTCTTTTATCTTTTATTTCCAACACGTGTTCAATTGTTTGATCTAACTTGGAGAGGGAAGATACTCCTCTCTTCTCCTTAGTTATGTCATGTTGTAAACTTTAATACCAAAGGGTACCACAATATCAAGGTAAAAACCTTCTTCATTCTTTAGGTCAGCTTACAAATACTCATGGAAGGAATGCGCCCTCGAGCCAAAAGAAACCATGTTTTTTTGAAATTTCCCAAGCTTCTGCGATCAATGCCATTATTTTCTTGATATTTCTCTCCACATAGCTCATGGCTGATGTAATTAAGATTGAGGATCATTTTAATTTAGAAGTGGGCATGGTGGGTCCAACGATTTCCAATGGACTAGAAAGAAGTGGAAGAGGCATTAAGGTATCTTCCAGTTCCTTAATCCTTTCTTTTAACTTCGTGTTTTTCGCTTCAAGACCACCAATGGAGTCATCCAGTGCATCGACGATTGCTCTATGAATTCTATAAATTGGGGAAGGTTGCATATCTCTTAGGTCAACCTATGAACAAGATTTTCCTTTCTTATTCTTCATGTCACCTTTTTCAATTATTGATTTCTTGGATTCCCTGTCAACGATAGTGCTCTGAATAACAAACAAATATTCTTCATTGAAGGTCTCATTCTTAATGACTTCCAAATATGGATTATGGCGGGTCGTGTTCCCTAATGATCCAGTGGGGGGGAAATTTTCTCGATGTCCACCTCAAGCTCCATATCTTTGAGGGAGAATCTATTGATTTCACTCTCTATGTGATGGTCTTCATCCTCTTGCACAACATTTTTCCTCTTTTTTCTTCGACGAATCTTGTGAGAGCTCTCATTTTTTCCTGGAGGGGGATTTTTATATCCTCCTCTTCCTGAAATACTGTTGGTCACTTTTCTAGATGGGTGGGTTGTTGAAGCATTGCTCTGAGATCTTTTAGTCTTAGGAGTAATATTTGGAGATTGTGCACTCTTCTCACTAGGACCCTTACCTTTATTCTTGTAAAATTCATTGGTACTAAGTATTGTGTCCAAGTCACCATCATTGTGATTAGGAGCACCTAAGTTATTATCTTCTTCTTCACTTAGAACGGTATGGATAAATGAATTGTTGAATCCCACTGCTAGAATATGTTCCACAAAAATTTCGTTAGGGTCAAACCCTTTTATCTTTTCATCATACTTGAGATTCAGATTGTGGAAGTGGTTTTCAAATTCATCGATTTTGTTTATATTACTGAATACAAAGTCCCCAATTTTCCAAGGCAAGGGTATGAATTGATTTTTTCGTTTCTCATGAAAAAAATGAAGTCAAAAATTATATTTCCTTGTGACTTCTGTAATAAACATTCTATCAAATATATGGCATGGAAGAAAGGAGGTGTTTTCCATAGAACCGAAAATCCTGATAACATTGTAATTTTCCATTTGATCCAATGTCCCCTTTTTATCCAGGAATTTAGTTTCCTGGTCGGATATTCTGAGGGTATCTTTTCCAAACAAAAATCCTTTAAAAACTGAGACAAAATCATTGAAAAATTCATAGAAATGCAAAGAATTTGTGTCTCCACAATGCTTGGTACCAGAAGGTAACTGGGTCAAATTCACAAGTCACCTTCTTACAGATAGACAATTTAGGAAATTGACAACAATATGCTATCACAAACACCAAATAAGAATCCATATAGAATTTCTTATCCTTTTTGCACTGTGACAGTTGGGAAGAGATTTCAATGGAAATCAGTTTTCCCCAATCGAAAATGGTTTTTTATTTGACAATAAAATATAAGATATAAATAATCATACGGAAAATGTTGGTGGTACTTTCTTGGCCTGTCACCCTGGTGAATAACCAAGAAATTTATCGAAAGTGGTTTTTGAATGAATTGACCTAAAGCCTGGTAATATCTTCAAGGATGGCTACAGGAATCTCCAAGGACTCAGGAAAGAGGTCCAGGTCATTGTCATTCTTTTTCAGGAAATCCCTGCAATCCTCTCCTTTGAAAGTAAGTGTTGGTTCAGGTAGTTTCAACATCTTACAGAACACTTGAGGTGAAAGAGAGATGGGAGAATGGTCTTGAAGTTGAATAATCCACTGACTTGGTATATATTTCTCAATGTACCATGCAACCAGTTCCTTGCAGTCAAAAACCTCAGGGACACACCCTGCACAAGAAATTCTGGACATCCAGATCACTTCCTTCTGAGTAGAAGGGGATGAATAGTAAGAATAAGCTCTAGACCACTGAAATTTTTGGTCCTCATGCCCAAAAATATTCAAAGTATATCCACAGAACTATTTTTGAGTTGTTACAGCCATAACTTGATGAGAGTGTTCCTTTAATATAGATAATATTTGCAATGGGTGCTTGAGAGAGATAACCATAATATAATCTTCGTCAAATAATGATTTAATGTGGTTTAATGAAAAGATATCCTCGAGCCCTTCACTTATTAATGATGATATTTACAGAACCTTCATGATGTGTTAGTAGCATTAAACCATTCTTAATTGTGTATTGGTAAAAGAATGAGGATGGTAGGGATGAACGAGAGAAATTAGGATTTAGGAATTTTTGTGAACCCGCCAACTAAGGAACCCGCGGTTGTGAAAAGTAGAAAATTGGCTAAGTGTTGTAATGTAGTCGGTTACATTCAATATAGGAGAGATGAGATACTTAGGAGATCAATGATTTTGATGGTCATAATGTAGATCATAGATCTTTGGGTGCAAAATGGATATCGCGAAACTTGGAATGTGAAACCTAGAACCCGCGCCTGCAGAAATGGTTAAGTATATAATAAAATGGAAGTCACTCGGACTCATGATATGGGAATATGAATGGAAATAATAACCCATGAGTCATCCAACCCTTGAACTCACCATTCTAAAAAGAAAAACGACTAAGTATAGTAACTAGAAAGGTAGAATAGAAGGGAGAAAAGAAAAGGGGAATTCGGGTAAGTATAGAAGAGAAAAAATAAATGGAAAAAATAAGTTGGGAAGATAGAAAGGGGAGGGAAACACGAAAGAGTGAAATCCTCTCAAAAAATGGCTCCAACTGTGGGATGATAACCCCCTACGGGTTGTCAAGAACCTAGAATATTTATGACCAGGTGCTTTCGTCCATTGGTCTATGGAGTCAAAGTAATAATATACAAATTGAAAAATAAAATTATGCACAATGAGAATGAGAAAGTATTAGGTGAAGAAACATTTCAAATGTTTCTCATTGATAGGAAACATTAATATTTTACCCTTCATGTCTTGAATCATATAGGATTTAAAACCCATGATCTTTTCAAC
This sequence comes from Picea sitchensis, assembly GCA_010110895.2. Classification (NCBI taxonomy): domain Eukaryota; kingdom Viridiplantae; phylum Streptophyta; class Pinopsida; order Pinales; family Pinaceae; genus Picea; species Picea sitchensis. The sequence continues at coordinate 42,781 of SNQJ01S0071675.1, read as the reverse complement.
AATGTATGGTCCAATCTAGAGTGCTTCAAACTTTGTATGCATCGACGGTTTCTCCTTGTATTTGTTCCAAAGTAACACCAATTCTCCCTTATAAAAATTATTTATTGTTTCACTTTGATCAAAATATATTTTGATACTTTTTTGTATTTGAGAAGTTCGATTTTGGTCTTTCCTTTGTTCTTCTTCCAACTTCAACAATTGGTTGATCCTCCTTTGGATAGGTGAATTGTATTTTGTATCTTTTGTATTAACCACGAAATTCAAGGCATTGAGCTTGAGGCTAATTGGAATTTTCATTTCTTTCCCTTAAACCAATTTATATGGGGACATCCCAGTGCTTTCCTTTGGAGTCGTTCTACTTTCCCACAACGCATTAGTTAGCTTCAGATGCCAATTCCCTTGGTTCTTGTAAATATTTTTCTTTAGTATATGAACAAGTGTCGTATTTGTCGATTTAGCAATACCATTACCTTGTGGATAATAATTCGACGATTGACACATGATAATTCCATAGTCTCCACAAAACTCTATAAAATTTGACCTGATTAAAATTGAACCATTATCAATGATAAATTTATCTGGGACACCAAATCTTGACAGAATATTATCTTTAATTAGCTCTTCAAAATCATCTTTCTTTAATGCCACTCCTTCTGGCCATTTCATCAAATAATCTATAGCATTGAGAATGTACATATGTCCCTTGCTAGACTTCGTATTAATTGGCCTGACAACATCAAGTGCCCATTGGGAGAATGTTTGTAAAGGAATCGTGGATCTCTTCATTTTTCCTAAAAACTACTGGTATGATACACACATCCTTATTGTGGCATATGAGTCTCTGAAAAGTGATGGCCAATAAAACCCAACTCTTATTATCTTGTGGGTGGTGGAGGTAGGTGAAAAGTGTCCATGGCATGTTCCTTCATGGAATTCTCTCATTAGTTCTTGGGATTGGTTTTCATCAACGCATCTCAGTAGTATACCATCATAGTTTCTCCTGAACAGTATATCAACAATCATCACATATTTATTTTCCTTCATCGTCAATGTTCTTTGCTCCCTAGGGTTCATGGTGACAGGAAATTTCCCGGATCTCAAGTAGAATATAATATCTTTGTACCATTTTGAGTTAGCCAATGGTTTTCCTACTGAATTGAAATCATTCCATCCACATAATCACTATTCTCAATGAGCTTGCATAAACCTTGTCCTTTGACAACCTTTAAAGGTTTAATTTCAATATCATATTTTTGTATCTTCTCCATCCAATTATCCCATTTCCCTTCTCTCAATTGTTGATTCAGAAGCATCTTCATTGGCGATGAGGGAACATAAGAAATAACGTGGGAGTTCAGTCCAAGGCTTGATTTTCCAATTTTGAGTACCTCAATTCATAGTCATGTAGGGTTTTTCTCATGAAACTAATTGGGAGTTCTTCACCTTTGGTATTATTTTGAGTAAGAACAAATGCGACAACTGTCTCTGTAGAAAATGTATAGATGATGAAATCCCTTTGAAAATATGGAATAATGAGGACTAGAGTTATGGTTATTGCTCCTTTGATATCATTGAAATCCTCTTGAGTATCTGTTTTCCATTCAAACCTCTACTCCTTCTTCAACAACAAATTTATCAGATTCACAATACTTTCATAGTCAGGAACAAACCTTCGCACAAAATTAATCTTGCCAAAAAATGATTGAACTCCCTTCTTGGATTTTGGGGGGTTGAACTCACTTATTTTTTTAACTCTTTATGGATCTATATAAATCCCTTCCTTGCACACAATATGGCCCAACAAATTTCCATGAGTTACAACAAATACGCATTTCTTTGGATTTAGAGAGACACCATATAATCTACATCTTTCAAAAACTTTTCTCAAATGATGGATATGATCACCCCTTGTTTTTTAATGCACTATCAAGTCATCTTGATAATCTTCCATAAATTTTCCTATCAACCTACTAAATGCATGATTCATGGACCTATGGAATGTGGCTCCAGCATTCTTCAAACCAAAGGGAATTTTATCATATGCATATGTCTCCCAAGGTGTTATGAATGTTTTATTTTCCTTGTCTTCCTCAGCCACCAAGACTTGGTTATATCTAGAAAAACCATCCAACATGGACATGTAGATTGATCCAGTGACTTTTTGGAGGAGAAACTCCATATTAGGTAAAGGAAAGTTATATTTTATGATTGCTTTGTTAAGGTCTCTGAAATCAATAGACATCTGGATTTCCTCGGTATTTTTTCTTACAATCATCGGATTTGAAAGATAGTCAGAATGCCTAATGGGATAAATTATTCTGGCCTTTTTTAATTTCTCTAATTCAATCTTTACCAGAGGTTTCATTTTGGGATTCATCATCCTCATTTTTTGCTTTACATGATTTTCTTCTTCCCACAAAGGAATGATGTGATGGAATATTGTTTTATCATAAGCTTTCAAATCATCATAGGTCCAAGTGAACACATCCATGTATTCTTTAAACAATGAAACATATTGATCAACTTCCTCAGTGGTGTAATCAACTCCCAAGTTGACATATTTTGGGGAATTGGTAGTTCCAATATTAACGTTTCTTGTCTCTTGCACTTTTCGAATTGAAACTTCTTCAAGGATATTCTTAGTATGATCATATTTCGTGAAAATATACTCATCTTGTATACAATATTTAGGGATAGAAAACGTGTGATCATCTTCATCATCATCATCATTAAAAAAAAAATCTAGTTGTTCGTCATTCTCAAACACATGAAAATATTCAATCGTATCGGGCATAGAAGGTCGGAATGCTCTTTCTACTTGAAAATAAGTTTTTCTTTGGATATCGTCTGGGTTTGACACTGAGGCCACCAAGACCAGTGAATCTTCCTTATGATTCTTGTCCCTTGGAATGGAAGAAATGTTGAAGGAACTGAAAGATTCCATCAATTTTTTAACTCTTTTGAAATATAACTTGAGTATCACCTTCTTTATTTTATACCTCTGGGTGACATGATTAATCACCAACTTGGAGTCGCCAGTCACAATTAGATGTTCTATTTTCATTTCTTGTGCAAGGATCATGCCCTGAATCAAGGCTTCATATTCTTCCTCATTATTAGTACATGAAAATTCATGTCTAATAGCATATGGATGCACAACCTTATTTGGACTTATAAGAACAATTCCAACTCCCCTCCTGGATTTTGAACAAGCTCCATCGAATGACATCCTCCAATAGCCTTCGAATAGACATTCTTGATTCTTCGTGTCTTGAGATTTCTCTAGGCTTTCATTATGTTCCATGTCTAGGATAGCATAGTTTCCAATCCCGACAGCTATATAATCTTCCATTAATTCATTGTTCTTCTTCTTGAAAGAGAAGGGTTTTCTGGGTTCACAGGGCACTTTAATCATTGCACCTTCTTTTACTGGAAGCATCATACAACTTCCATCGTTCATTATATATCCCCCGATCATGGATGTCCAATCTCTTCCCAACACAACTTCATATGCTAAAGGAAGGTCTACCACAATAATATTTAAAACTGTAATGATATGGGGGGTTGTCGTGATCCAAGCATAAAATTCCTTGATTTCTCCATAAGATAGCACTTTTCTAGAATCAATTGCATATATAATTTCACCAGTTTCGTAATACTTGGTGAAACTCATTCCCAATTCCTCCATGACCTCCAGTGGCATGATATTATTTTTCACACCAATGTCAACTAAACAATTATGTAGTGTAACATCATGATTTCCAATTGAGATGTAAAAGGGAGGAATTTTACCTCACAACTTGGAATTTGATTGGCTTTGGCTTTGTTTTGGACTGGTGACAACAAATTATTTTCTTTCATATGGATCGTTTAACAATTTAAAAAAAAATTCTCTCTGTTGGGGAATCTTCACCACTTTTGTAAAGGGAAAATTTATCCTTAATTTACTAAATTTCTCTATGAAATTTTATGTCATCTGAGTGGAGTTTGATATCAGGTGTTTCCTTTTACTTCCAACACTATCTGTCACTTTCTCATTTTCTCTTTTCTCATTTTGTTTTTCTTTATATTTTTGGTTTTCTTTTTCAAAGTCATTCTTATTCTTGGATCTATTTACAAATCCTCTTGTCTAGGAAAAATTTTCTTGCAAGTTAGGGTCATTGTCGCCTTCTTAAAATATATACATGGACGTATCACATTCGTACATCTACACAATTTTGGAACTTTCATTGTGTGATTAATAATTCTCTTTCTCAATTATTTGCTCGTCATACACATAATCTAGAATAGTTGAATTGGGAGTAGGTTGCCTGGGAACCCTTGGACTTTGCAGATTATCTGTGTTTTCAAAACTCACTCTATTTTCTTGGGGAGGGTTACTTCTTTGCTTTGGGACTAAAATTATTGGATTTCCCACATAATTATATCCCCTTCTTAGTTTGGTTATCTCGTTCTGCATTTGCTTGATATTTCTATTCATCTGTGCAATTTCAATTTTTTTTTTAGTTTCTTGTGCCTCCACAAGGTCAACCTTTACATCAGCTATGGTTCCCTTGAAAAATCCTCCTCCCATTTTTTGGTTTTGAGTCAGTCATGGCTTGAATTCTTCGTTCTTTCTTAAATTGGAAGCTCCTTGATTATCAATACTTAATCCTCCCAGCTACAATTTGTACTTTTCCCAGTATAATGTCGGGGTCAACACCCGTTTCAATCATAATTTCTTCCATCTCAATGGCTTTAGTCATTACCTCCTCTACTGTATCCATTTGGGATGTTCTTATAGCATATTTCATGTTCAGGGGCATTGCATTCTTATAACAACCGAGAATAACTGGGTCATTCAATCTTTTATTTTCTGGAATATTACGCAAGGTTTTATTGAACCTGAGATTAAAATATCATATCCTTTCATTCTTCCTCAAACCAATCTAGGTGAAATTAGTGAGAAGGGTAAAATAAGAAATTGGAGGGGCGAACATATTTAGGAACATGGCTTTGAGGTCATTAAATGAGCGAATTGATCTATTGGGAAATGTTGTATACCATTCATATGCTCTTCCTGATAAGGTTTGTAGAAACAACCTTACCATGACAGTGTCATACTCGACATGGTGAAAATCACAAACATCAAGAATAAGTGCAGATGCCTCTTTGCATCAATTGCTCCATCTCCAAAAGATTCCTTTAAGGTTCCCTTAGGGAGAATAGGGATATCAGGTTGCTCACCTAGAAGATTCAAAGGAGAATCTCTTATTCTTCTTCTATTTTCAAACCGTAAGTTTTCTTGATTTCTTGCAGCATCTCTTCCACCTCCTTGTCTCTCCTCGTGATGATCATATCGGGGTTTTTCATTTCTTTATGCCATATCCGGAGATATTCCAGGAATATTATTTTCACTTCTAAGAATAAAGAGTTTCTTTATTTTACTTCTAGTAATGGGTCCCTTGTATTTGTCCAGATTCAATCCTAACCTTGTTCTTGTGCTACTTTAGCTAGTCGTTGGTTTCTTCGGTCTTGTCGCTCGTCTCTCCTCTGTCTCCAGAGGATTTATCTTTCTTCTTCTTGGACTAATATATTTTAGGACCTTTCTAACTCTTCTCGGGTCTCGAATCTTTTTTTTACTAGATTTTATAACTGATGTAAGATGCTTCGTTGATTGTTCAATCCAATTTCTGATCAGCCTAGNAGGATTTATCTTTCTTCTTCTTGGACTAATATATTTTAGGACCTTTCTAACTCTTCTCGGGTCTCGAATCTTTTTTTTACTAGATTTTATAACTGATGTAAGATGCTTCGTTGATTGTTCAATCCAATTTCTGATCAGCCTAGGGAAAAGTCATATATTTTTCAAAAATGTTAGACCAAGTTCCAAATTTCAGTTCATTCCCCAACATGGTCACCAAAAATTTTGACACTTGAATATGTTAGGACCAAAACAGCAACCTGACAAGGATGTAAATCCCCATGTGTTTTTATAGAGGTGGTACTCCTCTTTAGATTTTTTTGGGATTTCTAAATATTCAGAATGTGGGACTTGACAGAAGTTTGTCGTAGTATTTCAAAGAAACATAAATATTGCAAGAAAATAAAAGGAAAATGTTTTTTTTTCTTATAAAAGAAAGTTCTTGAGAAAGGACCAGGAACCAAGAACATTCACACATTTAAAACAAATAAGAAAAAATTCCCCACATCCATCATAGTTTGACTAAATTTTTCTGATCACATAAAAATAAAAAGAATATGGTCCACATGCATAAGAGAACTTTAACAGAGTGAATGAACATGGGAAGCTCAAATAAATATAATGATAGATCAACCTCAAATACTTTGTATTCAAAACTCTGGGTTACAAAGAACAGTCGAGATTGTTCCCAAAATAACTATCTTGAAATTTTTAAAAAATATATAGTTTGTTACATATTCTTTGAAATTTAAAAATGTGTTTGTCTTAAAGACTAGGATTGGAGCTACCATGGACCATAAAGAAAATATACACAAGAATTAATATTGTATAAGGAATATGATGAGAAGTAAAAGAACAACAAGACTTGGTAAGAAGAAAAAATGAGTTATCAGTCTTTGGTTAAACCTTTCTAGTGAAAGAGGTGGAAGAACTGGATGAAGGAATTGATAAAGAAAACAAGGATGTGATCAACATAAACTTACTATGATGGTCTCTCATGTCTTTACTTTCTTGTTGTTTGTTGAATCATTTTGTCATTAATGACAAAGGTTTAATTAATTGATGTCAAAGGATTAATGTCAAGTGATTGATTGTTTGATTGATTCCAAAGGATAATTGATTGATTGTTGTCAAAGTATGAATTTCAAGGAATTGATAGATGCCAATGGATGATTGAATGATGTCAAAGGTCAAACGTTTGATGTACACATATCTTATCATAGTATATTGATGAAGATGGATCAATGATTTGTCATTGACACATGATGCATAGATGAAGAAGGATCAATGTAGTTTCATTGGTATATGATGCATTGATGAATAATTATTGTCTTRTCATGGTTGATAAGGTGCACAAATGGATGAACTCTAAAGTGGTCCCCTTATGGTGAAATCCCTCACGGGAATACGCTTTATGGATGAGTTATCCTTGAAGTATGGTTATGCTTATATGTGGAATAATGAGATGAAGATCAGTGAAATTGTTGGTGAAACTATCCTAGATGGATAGTGCTTGTCATGACATTTCCAGTGGTATGTGGAATGTCACATAACTCCTCATGGTTTGAGAGTTATGGCCCTATGAAGATGAAGGAACCTCATATGTTGGATTGAAGCCCCAAAAGGTCAAAGAAATCAAAGAGCTTGCAAAGAAGAAATTATTATTTAAATGATAAAGTGAAGTGACAAAGTCAAGGAGGATTATTTAAATAATAAAGTGAAGTGACAAAATCAAAGAAGATTGTTTAAATGATAAAGTGAGGTGACAAAGTCAAGAAGAAATATTTAAATGATAAAGTGATGGAGAACTTTCTATTTATGGAAACTGGTTAACCCTAAAAAGAGGAAAATAGTTTAAGTTGCCTAGAAGTGGGTTAAGTGACCTAGAAGATGCTTCTAAGGAAGCTACTTGGAGAGTATAAATAAGAGGCAAGGGTATCTTGTGAAAGATATATTTTGTGTGTATCTCTTGTGCATCTCTTGAGAATGTGTTGAAGATCTATCTATGAGAAAGGAGATCTGGAGGATCTCATGGATGCATCAAAGTTTAGGCAAATTTGAAATCATGACGGAAAAAGTCTCGGAAGTTCAGAAACCTTAGTTTCTAAGGTATACGTGGGTTGCAGTGAGGCAAAGCGTGTACATGCGCAGGATGAATGAGGACAAGGCATGTACAGTGGATGAAGTCATGAAGACTTGTGATTGAGCTGATGGCAGGCTCTTGAAGACTGAAGCAGGTTCCAGATCTACATTCTATGGGCTCAGATATGCCATAGAAATTTTGGTATGGTTACATTGTTGTCTTGATGGATACTCTTGCTTGTTGTGTAGTGAATGCTTAAGGAATTCTTGGTATGGTTGTTGTGATGTGGTTTGTGTTGGTTGATGGAGTGAGAAGAACTCTTATGATTCAATACTGATATGATTTCTATAGTATACTCGTTGTTTATACATGATGTGTAGCATTCATATTGTATGGTTGAGAAGCATGAGTTAGTTGTTGGAGAGCTTGGATGTGTTGTGACTGGTTATGGGTCAGTTTGGACAGTGAAAGATAGAAGAGAAGGATGAATTGGTTGCATAGGATCTGAGTTGATCTTGAAAGGAAAACCCTAAGTAACTCATATGTGATACGCAAGTTGTAGTATAGACTGGCCACGTACATATGTGAGTTGTACTACTGGTAGGGCGTGTACATACGCGTGTTGCACTACCAACAATTCGCGTACTTTTTGACAGATTGATATCTGTTGAGGATTGTTGCCTCATCTCAGTTGGTGATGAGGGTGTAATTTGAGCCTTGCATTATAGAGTTGGTTCTCTTGTAGAGTTTTACTCTATTCAGTTGTTGTTGATAACCCAAGGATTGTAGTCCGTAATAAAAATAAAATTGTACATACATATTGTGTTCTTTGTGTTCCTTGTGGTGATGATTTGTTGATGATATACTGTTGATATATGTTGTTGATATGTGTTCACATTTAACTGGTTATAAATGATAGCAATAATTAATGATTAAATGGTGATTTCTAACTAATGAGTTTTGTGAAGAGGAAGTTTAGGGAAGTTTTGGAGAAAATATCCCTACATTGTTCAGCCCCCCCTCTCAGTGTAGTCGGTGTGTCCAACAATTGGTATCAGAGAAGGCATTCACTATAATCCTTAACAATCTTGGAGGAGATCCATAGACACACAAATGGATGATGAAGTTCAAATCCTTGAGGAGTAAAATTATTCTACTTGGATAATAGAGATGAGAGTGCATCTAAAGGAAATGGGAGTGGGTATTTGGAAGGAAGCGATTGGTCGATCAGTTTCTTTGAAGAACAAGTCAAAGTTTGCATCTCAAAGGGAAGGAAATAGAATGATGCATTGGCTCTCAAGACCATTCTTAGTGGACTCTCAAGCCCTATCAAAGAGAGAATGGGACAATGCACTTCCACAAAGGATCTATGGCTAAATCTAGAAGATACATATCAAAGCAAAAGGGAATACCTTGAAGACAACTCCATCAAGAAGAATGAAGGTAAAGAATCTCCAAAAACTCTTGATTTCATTATTTCTAAATGTGATGACATTGGAAAAAAGGAATATCTTGAAGACATTTCAAATGAAGGTAAAGAATCTCCACAAACCCTTGATTGCAATAATTCAAAATGTGATGATGTTGAATTTTTCTCTACTAGTGAAGAAGAAAATCTAGAAGTGGTTTGGATAAAATAAATTGATTGTTATCCCATGGAAGGAGTAGAAGAAAAACTATTGGAGCTTAAAGATAAAATTAAAATAAGTCTATATGAATATAGCAATGATCACTATTATATAGACTATAGCTATCTTTCAGATAACACTAAAAAAATTCTTAAGAAGAGTCAAAATCACATCTTGAAGTTAAAGGAACTACTCAAAGAACAAGAAGAGAGTAATAAGACTCAATTAGATGGAAAGGAAGAAGAGATCATAAGACTAAAGAATGAAAAAGAAGATAAAAAGGTAGATGATGAGATTAGCAAAAGTTTTGAAATTATTGTTCATATCAAGACCCAAATTGAAGAAGCCAAAATGGTAGAGGAACTATTGAGGGATCAAATAAATGAAAAGGAAGAATCATGTCATAAGTTAGAAGTTGAAGTTGTTGATATTAGAAAGAAATTAGAGAATTCAAACAAATTCTTGAATAGCTCGCAAATCTTGAATGAGATCTTGGAAAGTCAAAGATCACCAAATGATAAATCAGGTATTGGATACAAGGGAGAAGTTACACATGTTGAATCAAGCACCTAAAAGAAGCATGAGGTAAGTCCCGCACTCTCAAAGGATGAAGATAATGTTGCAAGACAACCATCTACAAAAGGAAAGGAAAATTTCAAAAGACTAAAGCAAGTTAGACATCAAGAAGCCATTTTTACACCTCAACGAAAATGGACACCAAAGCAAAGGTATGAAAGTATTTTTCATGGTCAATGCCATTCATGTAATGAATATGGTCACAAAGCTTTGGAATGAAAATATTATGCAAGAAGAGATAATGGAATATTTCATAACACCATAAGTTGTTGGAGATGTGATCAAGTGGGACACATTGTTGTTCATTGTCACAGCATGAGATGTTATAGCTGTAGTGGATTTGGCCACAAATCCCAAGATTGTTGGAACACAAGAAGAAGGTCCATGATGAGGACTTCATATAGAATTACTAGAAGAAGGAATGAAGTAAGGAAGGGATACATATTTGAGAATATGGAAGCTCAGAGATCAAGTTCTGAGAAGCAGGGACACCTTCAGAAGTGGGTGAAGAATACTGAACAACCAGAGAAGAATGGAAGCCTTAAGGGGAGCTCAAGTGTGACATATACAGAAGCATATGTGGGTGACAGTGGTAACATTTGTGTACATACATAGGCTGACCTTGAATAGGTCATGTACATACAGGATCTGCCTGTGCAGCGAGTCATGTATATGTGGTAAAGCCTAGGGAAAATGGCTATGCACATATTTTGCAGCTTGATGTGATGGTATAACTTTGTGTTGCAGGGTCTGACATAGTTTGTTGCAGGTTATGACACTGTTTGCTACAGGTTTTCATGATTACATATTTTATTATGTAAAGTGATGATATAAAATGAAAGGCTATCTTGGATGCATGGCACTAACCCATGAGTATGGATTGAGGCATTTTTTGTTGAAGAACAATGTTGGTTATGACAGTGAAGTTATGGTACCTTGGTTATGTGATATATCTTGATGATGCTAGCTAGAGATGTCATTGTTCTATTGAAGAACACTTATAGTACATATTGGATGCCTAATATACTTATTGTAGTGATTGAAGGTTGAGGATGATCTGTTGGTGTGTATAGCTAATACATATTTGAGTTTCATTATGATGTATTATTGAAAGCTTACTTGTTGGATATATTGATGCATGCATTTGGGATATGGATGAACTACACATTAGGACATGTAGTTGGTGAGGTGATGAGGTGATCATGTTGTACATCATTGATGAATCATAGTTGATGCATGATTGGTACACTCCTAGTACATTGGTAGAGGCACCTACTAGTAGGTTGATTGGCACATGTTTTATGGTGGAATTGGCATACATGCATGAGGATTCATTTTGTTTTGGTGCATAGTTGATGTACCTACTTGGTACAAGTGGTGATGCATGTTTTATACATGTTTTGTACACTCATAGATGGTATATGTTTGATGATAGAAATTGGCTAAAAGTACACCAGTGTTATTACTTGATTAGCACATACTTTGGTACATGATGTATTGGTTGATATAGTTGAGACACTTGATTGATTGAGATACATGATTGTGATACTTGGTTCATGATGGAGACATATGACACTTGTTTGGAATATTGGTAGATTTACATGGTTCTCATATTGATAGATGCACATGGTTGGCATATTGGTACATGCACATGTTTGGCATGTTGGTAGAGGCATATGGTTGATACACTCCATTGATGATATATTATGCAACATTGTATGGTATTGATGTACATGGTTGATGTACATGGGTGTTGTGCATGGTGGGCACACAATTTGGTACATGATGTACTTGGTTGATGTTTCATTCATGATTATATATTTCATTGTTGATATATATGTTGTTTCATGGTATGGAAAGAGTTTTGATGCATGGACAGGTCCAAGGATCGTCATAGAAAGTGTTAGTGTTCTATGATCCAGTTGAGAAATAGCATTTGCAACAGTAGCATATTGTTCATATTGCAGAGAAGATAGGGGGACACATGCCCATATGGGGAGTCATTATTCTTCCCATGATTCTAGGAGGAAATATCCCTATATTTGAAGGAAAATCACAGAGGCATAATTCCAGGGGGAGTGATAGTCACAAGGGGAGTATGAGCGATGTATATTCAACATTACATAAGAGTGATATCCCTTGTTCAAAAGGGGAGAGATTATTCAGAGGAATATCAAAGGCATTCAGACAGGGGGAGCATCCCCAAAGAGAGCTCAAGCAAGGGGGGCAGCCCCAAGAGGAGAATCACCCTTTTCCATTGATGTCAAAGGGGGAGAGATAGTCACATTGATGTGATTGTTGATTATTGATAGTGATTGATGACTATTGATGTAGAGCATGCCTTGTATACATGTTGACATCAATGATTGGTGTTGACATCAATGTTGGTATTGCCATCAATGCCAAAGGGGGAGATTGTTGAATCATGTTGTCATTGATGACAAAGGTTTAATTAATTGATTTCAAAGGATAAATTTCAAGTGATTGATTGATGTCAAGGGATTGATTGTTTGATTGATGCCAAAGGATAATTGATTGATTGTTGTCAAAGGATGAATGTCAAGGAATTGATTGTTTCCAAAGGATGATTGAATGATTTCAAAGGTCAAAGGTTTGATGTACACATATATTATCATAGTATATTGATGAAGATGGATCAATGAGTTGTCATTGATACATGTTGCATAGATGAAGAAGGATCGATGTGGTTTCATTGGTATATGATGCATTGATGAATCATTATTGTCTTATCATGGTTGATAAGGTGCACAAATGGATGAACTCTAAAGTGGTCCCCTTATGGTGAAATCCCTCATGGGAAGACGCTTTATGGATGAGTTATCATTGAAGTATGGTTATGATTATATGTGGAATAATGAGATGAATATCAGTGAAATTGTTGGTGAAACTATCCTAGATGGATAGTGCTTGTCATGCCATTTCCGGTGGTATGTGGAATGTCACATAACTCCTCATGCCTTGAGATTTATGGCCCTACGAAGATTAAGGACCCTCATATGTTGGCATGAAGCCCCAAAAGGTCAAAGAAATCAAAGAACTTGCAATGAAGAAATTATTATTTAAATGATGAAGTGAAGTGACAAAGTCAAGGAGGATTATTTAAATAATAAAGTGAAGTGAAAAAATCAAAGAAGATTATTTAAATGATAAAGTGAGGTGACAAAGTCAAGAAGAAATATTTAAATGAAAAAGTAATGGAGAACTTTCTATTTATGGAAAGTGGTTAACCCTAAAAAGAGGAAAATAGGTTAAGTAACCTGGAAGTGGGTTAAGTGACCTAGAAGATGCTTCTAAGGAAGCTACTTGGAGAGTATAAATAAGAGGCAAAGGTCTCTTGTGAAAGATATATTTTGTGTGTATATCTTGTGCACCTCTTGAGCATGTGTTGAAGATCTATTATGTGAGAGAGGAGATCTAGAGGATCTCATGGATGCATCAAAGTTTCGGCAAGTCTGATATCATGATGGAAAAAGTCTCAGAAGTTTAGAAACCATATTTTCTGAGGCATATGTGGGCTGCAGTGAGCCAGGGCACGTACATACGTGGGTTGAATGAGGACAGGGAACGTACAGTGGATGAATTCATGAAGACTTGTGATTGAGCTAATGATACTCTCTTGAAGACTGAAGCAAGTTCCAGATCTACATTATATGGGCTCATATCTGCCATAGAAATTATGGTATGGTTACATTGTTTTCTTGATGGATACTCTTTCTTGTTGTGTAGTGAATGCTTAAGGCATTCTTGGTATGGTTGTTGTGATGTGGTTTGTGTTGGTTGATGGAGTGAGCATAACTCTTATGATTCAATACTAATATGATTTCTATAGTATATTGGTTTCTTTTACATGATGTGTATCATTCATATTGTATGGTTGAGAAGCATGAGTTAGTTGTTGGAGAGCTTGGATGTGTTGTGACTAGTTATGGGTCAGTTTGGATAGTGAAAGACAGAAGAGAATAATTAATTGGTTGTAGAGGATCTGATTTGATCTTGAAGAGAAAACCTTAATTAAATCAGATGTGATACACAGGTTGTAGTACAGACTGGTCGCTTACATACGCAAGTTGTACTACTGGTAGGGCGCGTACATACGTGTGTTGCACTACCGACAGGTCGCGTACCTGTTGACAGATTGATATATGTTGAGTATTTTTTCCTCATTTAAGTTGGTGCTGAGGGTGTAAGTTGAGTCTTTCATTATACAGTTGGTGCTCTTGTAGAGTTGTACTCTAATCAGTTGTTGTTGATAACCCAAGGATTGTAGTTCGTAATAAAAACAAAATTGTACATACATGTTGTGTTCTTTGTGTTCCTTGTGGTGATGATTTGTTGATGATATATTGTTGATATATGTTGTTGATATGTGTTCATATTTAACTAGTTATAAATGACAACAATAAGTAATGAGTAAATGGTGATTTCTAACTAATGAGTTTTGTGAAGGGAAAGTTTACGAAAGTTTTGGATAAAAGAGCCCTACACTGTTCACCCCCCCCCCCC
>SNQJ01S0071675.1:10930-24073 GCA_010110895.2 Picea sitchensis | reverse complement strand
GGTAGGCGTTGAAGGATGTGGGAAAAATTCTCCATCATTTCGTCCCTCTGTCGCGTGAGAGGTTGCTCAAGCAACAGACTAATAGGACTGTCTACTCCGTCGATTTTATTTTCCTCCGCCATTGAGGGTTTATTGGGTGTGCAAGAGCGATTGTCCTCAAGAGAGACAAGCTCGAGACCCAAATTGCTATACTCGGACCTCGTCGGGGACATGCACTGAAAAACGATCAAGAGCAGCTTGTTCTGATACCACTGATCTAGATTATTTTCGGCACGAAATGAGAGCAAAGATATAATAAAGAAATGCACAGAGATATTGCAAGAGAGACAACAATATAATAGAGATATAGAGGAAATAACAAGAGTCACAGATATACAGTAATACACGATTTCTATTAATGAAATAAATGTACAGAGACTATAAAATACAGAGTGAAAGACTCGCTAGAATGGTGGTAGCTTATCTCTGAGAAGAGATGTGACCGCTACTCACATCCGTGAGAAGATCATTACAATGAGGCTTTGAAGGCCCTTTTACAATAAACGAGAATGCCAAAGTCCTAGACATCCAAAAACCTAACCCTGGGAGATGAAGCGCCAAAAGTCATGTGGGCCCCGTTTGGGTAAGTTGGTACATCAACTTCCCAGGGTTGTAACTTTTGCATACGATATCCGTTTTAGGCGTATGATAGCCCATTGGAAATATCTATCCGAGGACTACAACATTTTTCACAAAATTTCATGGTGAAACTTTGCGATCGCAACATACCCCAAAAAACGTCGTTTAGGGCCTCAAAATGGCTCCAAAAGTTCAGGACCCGAAAAACTGCTAAAAATAGTAAATTGCCAAAATTGCCAGAAAGCCGTTTTGAGCCATTTGGAAAAGGTGGATGGCCACCGATATCCACCTGGATCATTCTTACAGATAGACAATTTAGGAAATTGATAGCAATATGCTATCGCAAACACCAAATAAGAATCCATATAGAATTTCTTATCCTTTTTGTACTGTGACATTTAAGAAGAGATTTCAATGGAAATCAGTTTTCCCCAATCGAAAATGGCTTGTTCTTTGACAGTAAAATATAAGATACAAAGAATCATATGAGAAATCTTGGTGTTACTTTCTTGGCCTATCACCTTGGTGAATAACCAAGCAATTTCCCGAAAGGGATTTTTGAACGAATTGACCTGCAACCTAGTAATATATTCAAGGATGGTCATGGGATTCTCCAAGAACTCAGGAACGAGGTCCAGGTTGTTTTCATTCTTTTTCAGGAAATCCCTGCAATCCTCTCCTTTGAAAGTAAGTGTTGGTTCAGGGAGTTTCAACATCTTACGGAACACTTGAGGTGAAAGAGAGATGAGAGAATGGCCTTGAAATTGAATAATCCATTGAAGTGGTATATATTTCTCAACGCACCATGCAACCAATTCCTTGCAGTCAAAAACCTCAGGGACGCACCATGCACAAGCAATTCTGGACATCTAGATCACTTCCTTCTTAGCAGAAGTGGATGAATAGTAAGAATACGCTCTAGACCACTGAAATTTTTAGTCCTCATGCCCAAAAATATTCAAAGTATCATCGTAGAACTGTTGTCAAGATGTTGCTTCCATAAGTTGATGATATTGTTCCTTTAATCCAGATAATATTTGCAATGGGATCTTGAGAGAGATAATCATAAGACAATATTTATCAAATCATGCTTTAATGTGGTTTAATGAAAATATCTGCTCGAGCCCTTTGCTTATAGATGACTATCTTTACGGAACATGCATGATAAGTTAGTAGCATTAAACCTTTCTTAAATGTGTATTGGGAAAAGCACGAGGATGGAAGGGACGTACAAGAGAAATTAGAATTTGGGATTTTTTGTGAACCCGTGAACTCGCCAACCCGCGATTGCGGAAGGTTGAAAATTGGATAAGTGTTGTAATGTGGTCAGTCGGATTCATTATAGGAGAGATGAGATAATTAGGAGCTCGGTGAGTCCAGGTGTGTAGTCCATTTACTCTGTCTAATTCTATTAGATTTAATTGCTTGATAATCCCTTTGAAGCATTGTGATTCTTGATCAAATATTTTGACTCCTCTTCTATTTTATGCTAGGGAGGTTATTATGTTGAAATCTCTCCCAAGTAACCAATGATTTCCCCAATGATGGTGCCAAGCACTTAAATGGAGCTCATAAAGTGGAGCTTGTCCGAGACTGTTTGTGGTCCATAAACATTAGTTAGAAAGCACGTTTATGCTAAGACAATGAGCTAAAATATTGCTAATGCAAAACATTGAGTTGAGAATAAACTAATCATTCAAATTTCAATAGGGTTCCATAAAAGTGTCAATCCCCCTGCAACACCCACAACATCTATTGCAGTTGCTTGGGAGCCCTTCCAAATTTTGGGGGCCATATTTAATATCATATTACAGGGACATTTAGTTTCTTGAATCATCACAATTGTAGGTTGTTCTTTAAAGATTTTGTTCTTAAGAATCTCGTTCTTTATTTTTTTGTTCAGGCCTCTAATGTTCTAGGAGACAATCTTCATGATATGATGGGGTGGGTGGGTGGGAACTTGTTTATCATCAACACTATTTTCCTAGAGTTGACCAAAAATTCCCCAAGCTCTTAGAGGAGTTGTTTCTTGTTTATGTGACCCTGTTTTTTTTTCTCTTTCAAAATTTGGAAACTATATCTAGATGAATTGGTTTTAACTCCTAGGGAAGGGGATGTAGAGTTTTCATGCTTCATTGATGGTAGATATGACATAAAATCCATGGGCATTGACTCCCAAGTATTATCTAGAGTGGGAAGAGGAGTGTACAATGATTGATTTTTTATTGTCGGTTTAGCAATGGCACATGGAGTGCATGATTTGATGTATTTATTGACATATTGTCAAGATTTGGCCAATATAAGTAGTTATTCAACACTACCACTATATTATTCACATCGAAATTATTTCCATCCAATTGTAGTGTGCCTCCCAAATTAATTTCTTACACTCCCCTTAAGGAACACAAAGATGGCCCATATGGCATAGAAGTTCATCATGGAGGTGAAATTCTGAAATTTATTTACTTGTGACTAATGTTTGGTATGTAGTAATGAATTCAATATAGTTTTCATATAGTGTGGGTCATTTGAAGTCTCATTTCCAAAATAATTAAGGAATATATTCAATGGCACAACCAGAGGTCACCTAATATAGTTTGTAACTTGTTTGGTGCTTCCCATATTGTACTTGATGTTCAGAGGGAATTTTAGAAGGTATGAGGATCACTTCTAATGGATATCGTTGTAAAAATTACCCCACATCTACATAATTGCAGAGGAATGTTTCCAGTGTGGATGACCATTTCATTTCCAAGAATATATTGTTTAATTAATCCCAAAAAATTGCATAAATCACATAATATATAGTTCAAAACCCAAGAACATGAGAGAAAAGATAAATAAACCATAAAAATAGAGAGTTATGTTCACTTGCCTCTTCAAGGGGAAACTTCCAAGAGAAATTCTCCAAATACAATAATAGTTCTTAACAAAACATTACATAACCTTCTACTCAATATATGGCTATCCATATGGAATCTTAACTACTTGTGCCCCCCTTGTAATGAGGTCCAACCAATTAATTTGAGCCTTATTGATAAAAATGATCCTTTTTACAATGAGTGACTATTAAATAACTATTTAATGGGCCTTATTCAAGAAAGGTGACCTCATACATTCCTAAAGTATATAAGGGGGTTATGGTAGGACCCTAACATGCCCTCCCTTTTCAAAAACAACATTATCCTCAAGGATGAAGGTGAGGAATTTTTTGGAGAATCATTGTTGGTTCCCATGTGGCATCTTCTAGTTGCATATATTTCCACCGAATCATTACTTCCTTGATCGTGTACTAGCACAACTGGCGCTCTCTAGTATCCAATACTACTTCCAGATGGAGCCAAATGAAACCTTCTTCATCAAGTTCTGGTAGGTTGGTAAGCACTTTGAAATTTGATCCCACAACCTTATTCAAACAAGACACATGAAATACTGGATGAATCTTTGAGTGGGTTGGGAGAGCCAGATTGTAGGTGACTTGACCAATGAGTTGTATGATCTGATAGGGACCACACAACTTGGGAGTTATCTTCTGTGGAAATGTATCTTTGAGTGATGTCTATATATAAGGTTTCAAGCAAAGAAACAATTGATCCCCTTAGTTAAAAGAATGCTCAGATCTATGTTGATCAGCGCATTGTTTCATTCAATTTTGCACCATAAGCAAGTTTTCCTCGAGGATACAGATAATGGATTTTGTAGTGTGAAGAATTATATCTACTGCATGAACCTTGGAGGTTCCTAGTACATAGGATGCCACTTACAGGGGGGTTTTGCCACAAACAAATTCAAATGGTGTCATTTTGGTAGCTCCATGATAAGTGGTGTTGTACCACCATTTGGAAATGGGAATCCATTGTTACCATTGGTGTGAATTTTTGGAAGCAAAGCTTCTCAAATAGGTTTATAAGAACTTATTGAACACTTGTGTTTGACCATCAGTTTGAGGATGATATAAAATGCTCATATTTAGTTGTGTACCTTGAAGTTTAAATAGCTCCTGCCAAAATTTACTAGTGAATGTGGGGTCCCTATTTGAGACGATGGAAGTGGGCATACAATGTAGCATAAAATGTGGGCATACTAAGGAAGGAGTGAAAGGAAGAGCTAGGGGAAAAAATGAGTAGATTTTGAAAAATGGTCAACAACCACCATAATGACTGATTTTTTGTTTGCTTTTGGCCGGAGTCCCATGATAAAATCCATTGAATTTTTTGTCCAAAATCTATGTTGGGATTAGTAGTGGTTGTAATTCCCTTTCTATCTTCATAGTCTCTCCCGTGTTTCCTTGGAAAGAATCATGAGACGCTATGAAGTCTTGGATATCTGTTTTCATATTGTTCCATAAGAATGAGAACTTAGTTCTTTCATAGGTTTTATGAAATCTAGAGTGACCCGCTATCAGTGTTGAATGTATCTCTTCTAAGACTCATTGTTTTAGGGTAGAATCATTTTCTAGAACAAGGTTCCCTTTGAATTGAAATTTATCTTTCTTCTATGTATAAATTTTAAGTGGGTTGGGATCTACCTTAAGTCGTTGGATGAGCTATATTAAAGTATTATTTTCTAGCCATTCCCTGCATGCCTCCTCGAGCCATCCCGGACTTGGTAATGATAAGGCAAAGAATAAATCCTCCTCCTTGAATTGTATGGATAAAGCATCAACCACAACATTATCTTTACCCTTCTTATATATTATATCATAGTCATACCCCAACATCTTGGTGACCCACTTATGTTTCTCTATTAAAGACAACCATTATTCAAGGAACTACTTTAGATTATGATGATCGTTCTTGATCTAAAAATTCATCCATGTGAGATATGGGTTCCAAGTCTCCACTGCATGAAGGATAGCCATCATTTCCTTCTCATATGTTGATTTTCCAAAATTACAATAACAAAACTATTTATTGGTGAATGCAAAAGGGTGTTCTTGCTTCCAATACTACTCTAAGACCTCTACCTAAAGCATCATATTCTAAGACAAAAATATTATTAAATTTAGGCAATGTTAATAATGGAGTAGTGCACATGGAATCCTTTAGAGTAGAGAAGTCTTGTGGTGTTACCTCACTCCAGTCAAAGGAATTCTTTTGGAGTGAATGTAGGGGAGCTTCATATTTTTCACAAATTTCCTATATTATCTTGTAATTCATAATAATATTCTCAATCTCTTCAATGTTTTGGGACATGGCCAATATTGCATAGTCACCACTTTCTTGGGATCAACTCATACTCCCTCCTGACCTACAATGTGGCCCAAATATTCAACCTTAGGAGCCCCAAATGCACATTTTGAGTGCTTCAAAAATAATTGGTTATCTCTCAATAGTTTAAAGTACTTATCAATATGCTCTATATGCGATTCCCATACTTTACTATAGATCAAGATATCATCAAAGAAGACTAGAAAAAAAATTGTGTAGAAAGGGTTTGAAAATATTCTTCATGAGGCTTTAGAAAGTGGATGGAGCATTACAAAAGAAAAAAGGCATCACTAGAAAATCATATTTACCTTAATGTGTTTTGAAGTTTTTCTTTGGTATGTCTTCCTCTTTCATCCTAATTTGGTGGTATCTTGTATGTAGATTAAGCTTAGCAAAAAAAAATTCTCAATGAAGTTCATCAATAACTAGGATGGGAAATTTGTCCTTGATAGTAAACTTATTGAGAGCCTGAAAGTTAGGAAACATGCACCAAGTTCCTTCCTTCTTTAATACCATGACTACTAGTGATGAGTAAGAGCTTGTACTAGGATGTATGGCCTCTTCCTCCGATATCTCGTGAATGATATTTTCTATTTCATTTTTTTGTGCAAAAGGATGTTGATAAGGACATACATTTGGTGGTTGACTTCCTAGAATTAAGGGAATTCCATGGTCATTATTTCCTTGAGAAGGGGGTAAACCCTTTGGTGTTTCAAAGACCTGATGATGTTTTTCAAGGACTAGCTGCAAGTTTGGGTGGATTTCTTATGTTGGGTTATCCATAATTTGTATGACATTAAATTGGGAAATAATGCCAAAGTGACCCTTCTATAATAAATTCTCCATATGATGAGAGTTTATTGTTTCAAGAGATCTTGATTGAATCCCTTGAAGGGTGTGTATGTGACCCTATTTAATGAAACACATATAGAGTTCTTTGAAATCCATGGTGATTGGTACCAACATGCATAGCCATTCTACCCCCAATACTATATCACACCCACCCATATTGATGGAAAATAGATGGGTTTTGAGTTAATAGTATCCCATTTGGAGTCTGACATTTTTATTCATTCCCTACATTTCATCATACCTCCATTGGCGATCACAATTTGAAAGTTGTGCACCAACTGTGCAAAATAATGGGTTTCTTCTGCCACTCTCTTGTGAATGAAATTATGAATATTTCCACTCTTTTTTGATTGAAATTGTGATTACTACCACTGTCAAATAGGACTACAAATTTCTTGTGCTTTATGTAACCTGTAATTTTCAAGGTTTGTGGAGTTGAAATGCATGATAATTCCTAAAGGGAGATGAATGGTTCTTCATGACATAATGGAGGTTTGATATATACCTGAGTTGGAGTGTTGGTGTCTTCAACCTGTAACTCTAGTGTCTCTTCGGTACTTATGTCTTTGGTCAACGCCTAAGTGTTCATATCAATTTGGAACAATATATGTTTTTTACATAGATGACTAGGAGCATATTTTTCATCACAATTATAGCAAAGACCCATATTTTGAGATCTTCCATTTCTGTATTAGACAACCTTTAGAATTTCAAGGGATGAGTAGGAGTTGTGCTTGGGGAAGTATCCTAGGGAGGAGTGCATGGAATGGGGTTTTTTTTTTTGCAGTGTTCATTGTCTCTGCTTCTAGAGTCCTTTGATTTGATTCTAACCATGTGGTAGTATGTTGCATTCTAACTTGTGCTTGAATTTCCTTCTTGAGACCACTAATGAAACATTCTTTATAGAAATAATCTATTAAGTTATCTGTATAGATGGATAATTGTTCAAAGGATTCCATAAAGTATATGACTGAGCCTATTTGGTGTAAATTGGTAATATTCCCCAAATAGTGAGTATCTCTCTTGAAACATACATGGATATATTTAACAAACCGACTCCAAGAGATGTATCCTGCATATGTTTTTTTATTCCATTCCCACCATTTCCATCATTCTAGATATAGATATAGGATCCCCACCTTGAGTTTCATCATGTCATCCATAATGCTTTGGATGGAGAAGTAATGTTCCATCTAGGTGGCCCATCATTATGGGTCAGAACCATCAAACTTGTTCAGGTCCACATTAGGAGAATGGTGCCAAATGCTATTATCTATTTCTCTATTGTTGTGTGGACACAAAGAGGGTTTTGGGTGGCTAAATAGTCCTGATTTATAAGTTTATTTATGGATTGGCTCAATGTGTTGGGAATTCCAATGGTTTTCTTTTGGTATGCCTCGAGTGAGCATACTCATCAAATTCTCAGTCAACATCTTTTTGAAGTTAACTAGGTTTTGCTGATTTTGTTGCTAGAACTTCTCATCTAGCTTCTTGTCCAACTTCTCATCTAGCTTCTTATCCAACTTCTCATCTAGATTCTTATCAAAATTCTCATCAAACCCCTTTATGTTCTCCTAAAATTTCTTCATTTAATCTTCCATTAGTTCCAACTTGCATGTAGTAGAGTGTGTGGTCATGTTGTCCAGGGAAGTTGTTATAGTCCAAAACTTCCCTACCTATGCTTACATGGTATCGACCTTTCCACTTACATGTTTTGCCAAAAATACTACTGAGGCTTCTTCTTAAAAAGATATTTTTTGGAATATGTACACGCCATGTTTAACTATAACCCACATACGCATGCATGTTGCATACTAGACAACCTACTTACATACGCTACTTGCATAATAGACAACCCGCATTTATCTCCAAAAATTGCAAAAATATAAAATTTCAAGGAATTCGGCGGAGTTTACGGGATATTGAAGGTTTCCCAACCATTTTACCCATTGTAGCCCATCCCCAAACTGAACAGCCATCTTTTTTTCATATAAAAAGAGGTCTTGCAGTGTTATTTCAATACCAAGAAGTAGAATAAGAAAACTCTGCCAAAATCCCTTCCCCTTTCTCGCCCAAGTTTTGCATTCCTTTCTGATTTTTTGCCTTGGCATTCCCCTCAAGCCCTTTCTACTAATACAACCCTTTCCCATTTTCCAATAGATTAGTTTGTTGTGAGAAGTTTGCATGGGATAGGAGAACTTTGAGCCACGATAGAAGTCAGAGTTCGTCTCTGCAAGCTCAGGAGAGATAACAATGTTCTCATTCTTGCAGAAGTGAAAGTCAAGCACAGGAGCCGTGCGAAGTGTGCACTGGCTGAGAAGATTCTCAGGGTTTTCAAACTAAGTGAAACTGTGGAAAGACTATTGTCGCAAAGAGTGCACAGAATCAAAGAATTCAATACTTGGAAGTACTGAAGAGTTGCCACAAGGAGTGTGTGCAGGAGTCTTCTTGAAGACTCGAGTTGTCGAAGAAAAGATCAAAGGGATTTGTGCCTTAAAACGTTGAAAGGAGGTGCAGCAATATCGTTTCGCAGGTGGAATAGTTTTGCGAAAGAACACTTTGTTCATTTCATGGGAATCGTTAAGGAGGAATTCGACGGTCGTAATTCTCCATGGAGAATTCACAAGGTTTTGAGAACTGTCAGATCTTACAGAGGAGCAGGGAAGTTACGGTCACCAAGATTCGCGAGATCACGAAAGGCGAAGTCGCGAAATCGTGAAAGGAATCTGAGCCGTCCGATTGGAAGGACACGTGTCACGAGATAAACCGTATCGGGTATTCGGGCATCGGAGGTTAGCAGGGGAAGTCGGGAGGTCCGAAACTTCTAAGAAAGGTGGGAAATTCTATCGTGGGACCCGCGTAGAGGACGTGTCGGGATTTCACCGTTTCGGCATATCGGAGGGTAAGAGGTCGAGACTCTTGTCCCAAAAGTTCTGAAGTGGCGAAACCACGAGAAAAATCACAGCCGTCCGTTAGGAGGAGGACAGGTGTCAGAGATCAAAGGATCTCGCGAACTCGAAGGTTCGTCAGGTGAGAGCCAAAAATTTGGGTGCTCGAAGTCACGAGAAGCGAGAACGAGAGGAGGAAAGTCAAATCTCGCCTCTTGGGGGTTTAGGAAAGAAAAGGGGCAAGGCTTTATGTTTGAACTCGTGAAGGCGCGAGAGGCGAAAGGTGCTAGTGCTTAGCCTAGCCAGTGGTCGCGCAAGGAGGGCGCTGACGAAAGGGGAGCCATAACCATTTCGTGGTCTCAGGTATCGCGGAATTGGAGGAGGAAGGCTCCGAGTTTCAACTATAGAACGATCCTGTGAGCGGATCTCGGTCCCGAGGGGCGATAGGGTCTGCGTCACTTTGGTTGATGAAGTGGTCGTGCCGATGCAATATTCGGTTGATCCCACTCCTATTTTGGGAGGTGATGTGCCTTCAGACCACATTGTCTCGCATCCTATTCATCCATTGGTTGATGAAGTGGTCATGTCGATGAAATATTTGGCTGACCCCACTCTTATTTTGGGGGGTGATTCGCAATCAAACCATGTTTTCCTTCTCAAGACTTGGTCTCGTCAATTGATCCATTGGTTTATCCAATGGGGTAATGGGAGCCCTTGATTCACCCTCTTGGTCCAAGTGATCTCGAGTTTCCTTTTGAGTTTGATCTCATTGTTTGTAGATCCTAAAGTCCTTGTGCATGTGTTTCTTCGCTGATAGACTCTGCCAACCCTAACCAAAACCTCCATCATCATATGGAATATGGTTAGTTTACTTCTCCCTTTGGGATTGTCGACCCTCCTCGTTTGTGTGATTTCTTGGATATTGAATTGACTTCAGATGAGGCTATCCTTGAATCCATGACTACGGTTTCTATACCATGGGAATACTTACACCATGGTTTATGTTTTCTTCCCTTTTGGGAGACTTTCCAGGTTGACTATTGAAGACACTCTTGGTTAGAGCCTAGCAGCGAGCTCTACTTGAACTAGTACTACGCATGATCCATAAGGATGTGCAGTACCTTGTACATATTGTATAGTCAAGTTTTGTATTCAGTAGCACCTCTTATTTTCTGAATTTTCTATATATATTGGATCTATCAACTTATGGATAAGTGTTAGTGGCCTTATATGCAGTATCTTGGAGATGTTTGTTCTTTGGAATTTGTTCATTGTTTTGATCAATTCTGATAGGTATTGACCTCAAAACTAGCATATAGGTTAGGTTTTTCCCTACTTGCATTTTTTATTATCTACTTCCTGGTTCTTTTGGCCTTAGGATCAACCCCACAGAATTGCAACACTAATCTTCCTTGTTGATACGTGTGTCGTACTTTATGTGGTAGAGCCTTCCTTCCATGGGAATCCTAGTTAGAGCCTTTTTTTCCATTTGGTTCCTATGCCGAAGTACTTCATAGTCATGAGATTCCTTTTATTCCTGCCATTATTACCTATTGAAGCCTCATTCTTCTTTATAGTCATTATTCTTGGCTTTGCCCATGGGACTCCCTAAAGAGCATGGTTTGTTGTCTTTCAAGCTCACTTAAATTTTGAAAGGAACATATAACGAGAATTCATTTATTCTTTTCAGTCTCATATGGATTACTTGAGAAAAGAATCCCCCATGGAATCTTATTTAATCCCTTTTCAGACTCTCTAAAATTGAAAATATTGTCGATAAATCTTGTTTCCCTTCACGCTCTCCAAACTCAAATTTGAAGTCACATCTATCTAGCAGTAGTTTACCCATTTTTCGGTCTAAATGGTTAATTTATGAATAAAGGTATACCCTAGGAGCTTAGGTTCACTAGGAGAGTATTCTCAAGCATAAGTTTAACCCTTTTTCGGGCCTGAGGGACTAAATTTTTTAAAAAGGAACATTCTCCTTGGTTTTGGTTTATCTCTTTTTCGAGCCTTGGAGATTACTTACGAAAAAGGAACCCAGTCAAAGTCCATAATTAAGCTCTTTTCAAACTCCCTAAATATGAAAATATCATTGAGTGACCTTGTTCCTTTCACACTCATTAATTGGTCGAGAAAGAACATCTATTTGGCATAAGTTTAACCCTTTTTCCGACCAATAGATTATCCAGGAAAAAGGTACACCTCGGGAGACATGTCTCGCCGGGATAGTTATCCTAAGTTATATTTTATACTTTTTCGGGCTAAGGAGACTAAACTCAGAAAAAGGATGTGAGTCCATAGTTAAGCTTGTTTTAGACTCCTTAAAATTGAAAAGATAGTTGAGTGATATTGTCTCTGTCACACTCATTAAAATGGTTTCGAAGAGATGTCCTTTCGATATAAGTTTAACCCTTTTTCGAACCGACTGGACTAGTTACGAAAAAGGAACACCCTGGAGTCTTCTTTTAGTGTTTTTTTAGACTCTCTAAACGTGAAAAACCACCAAGCTTACCTTCACTGGGCTCATACAAATCCACATGGAAGGAGTCTTTTTGTGTCATACCTAATCACATCGCATGTCTCATCCTTTCATATTTTTCCTAATGTCAGCTTCATGTTGCTATTAAATGAACCTTCCAGTCATTCCTTAAATGCAAGGCTTGCAACACTTTTTCCCTTGTGATCTGACACCTTGAACCATGGATGAATTTTCCTCAAGTGTCCTTATCCTGCACATGTCTCCTTGCACTAAGAATCAGTATGTTCCATGCGCTTGGAACTAGTTTGCTTGCATGCGACACTCGTTCCTCCTTTGTAACATAGCATTCTTTTATTCTTTTTCAATCTCGTTAAAAATTTGAAAAAGACAAAAAAAATCAAATATTCCAAAAAGAGGGGACGAGATATGCACTCTTTTTTTGGCATAAATATAGTCTCCCTTGGACAAAGCACATCCTTTTGTTTGTTCGCCAAGCATTGGGATCTAGTATGACATTAGGAATTTGTTCTCCTTACATAGATTTGTGTCCTTCTTCATTTGGTTACTCTTCCAAACATATGGAGAGTTTGTGTTGCCTCTTGTATCACAAACTTATGTCAATATTACGATGCATGAGTCTCATCATTTAATCATGATTTTTTCCAAGGGAAGTTTTATCCAACCTGCGTCGGCCATTCTGCAGTTTAGCTCTTGACTTCAATGAGTCGTCCATCCCGACAGTCCAGTAAAGCTTGGATTCAAAATCAATGAAGTTCTGCACTTGATGATCAAGATTCCATAGTTTTTCCCGAATGGCATGTCGAAGAACTCAAGGTAGTGAGTCTTATACTCCTATTATACTCCTACCTGAGCTTTGGAAGATCTTGAATTTGTTGCTCAAGCAATGAAGTCCTCATCTCCAGCCACGGGAATTAATTCTTCTTGAAGATGCATATTACATTGTACTTCCATATCATCAGATGATCTTGAGATGTAGATCCACTGTGTATCTCTCATGACTGCACTTTATATGGACATTTATATTTTTTTTAGTAGTCATATGTGACATGGATTTGTAGTGTACTTGATTGGC
>SNQJ01S0071675.1:0-10920 GCA_010110895.2 Picea sitchensis | reverse complement strand
GGGCATTTGATGATCTGAAGAATCTCTTGTGCTCAACTCCAGTACTCTCCTTACCCGATCTGCAACAACCGTTCAAGATTGAGACTGATGCATATGACTATGTTGTAGGCGTAGTTCTCACTCAACATGGTCTTACAATAGAATACCATAGTGAGACACTCTCAGATATCGTCCGAAAATACCCCACCTATGACAAGAAAATGTATTCCATTGTGAAATCATGTCGTCAATGTAAAAATTACATTCTGGGAAAGGAGACAATCATTCACACTGATCACAAGCCTTTGCAGTTCATATAGACACAAGGGAAGTTGCATAACGACCACCATAAAAAGTGATCCACATACCTGTAGCAGTTCCATATCAAAATCAAGTATAAGAGAGGGAGCACAAATCGTGTCGTCGACTTCCTCAGTCGACCTCCCATTGCTTCACTCACCACTATTCTCCATTCCTGTGGGTATGAGGCATCTGAGTGGCCCCAACTTTATCAACGAGATCTTGACTTTTCCACCACCTATCAACTCTTGGGTACATGCATGAATGTCACTGATTTTCACATTCAGGATGGACTGTTATTACATCTAGGCCACCTATGTGTTCTGGCAAGAGAGATTGCAAATATAATTTGGGAGGCTCACTATAGTCAGATGGATAGACATTTTGGCGTGGAGAAAACTATGTCCGTTCTACAAAAAAAATTTTGTTGGCCAAAACTTTGACATGACGTCAACAAGTATATCAGATCTTGCACTACCTATGCCATTTCCAAGACAACCATAAAGAATCAAGGCATATACACCCCTCTTTATACTCTTGAGAGGCCTTGGGAATCCATCTCGATGGATTACATGTCGGGCCTTCCATCTACCAAGCAAGGCAATGATTTTGTATTTGTGGTGGTTGATTAGTTTTTGAAGATGAACATTCTCACAGTTTGCAAGAAGAACATCACATCGATATATACTGCCAAGATCTTCTTCGAACAAGTGTGGGTCCATTTTGGGATACCACAAACCATCATATCAGATAAGGAAAATAGGTTCCTCAACACATTTTAGTCGAGTCTCTGGTCACTATTGGAAACCAAGATCACTAAATCAACTTCCTTCCACCCTCAAGCTGATGGCCAAACATAGGTCGTCAATCACATGATTGTGCAAATCCTCTGCATGTATAACTCTAAGAATTTGTGTACATGGGATGAGAGTCTTCCCTATGTTCAACGCAACTACAATAGGGATCTCCATAGCTCCACCGACCATAGCCCATTTTAGGTGGGGCTTGGATTCCAACCCTTGGGTCCCATTGATGTTACACTACCTATTGCAACCACACAGACATAATATTCCTATTTTTAGTATGAGGCTGACAAATCCACCATATTTATTGAGAAGATTCAGCACATTTGCCAACAGGTCCATGAGATTTTGTAGAAAGCCAATGCTAAGTACAGGCAACACCATGATTAATAATGGGTACCACACAAGTTTCAGGTGGGAGACAAGGTTTGGTTACATTTGTAGACATATATCCTTACATGGCCCCATCAGAAGTTCCATCCACTTCGCTATGGGACTTAGACTATCACCAAGGTCGTGGGTGACAATGATTTTGAGCTCAACACTCCCCCCTTCCTTGGATTTCACCCAGTGTTCAATGTGGACCTCCTCCGACCATATTTTCCACCATTTTTAGACACCTTGGAGATCGTAGAACAATTGACACCAAAAGATCTCAACCCTGACTGCATGTAATAGGCATCCACTGATCAGATAGTGGACACACAAGTCAAGGGAACTCACCAGCAAAGGATCCAACTTTATTGGGTTGTT
Source organism: Picea sitchensis (assembly GCA_010110895.2). Taxonomy (NCBI): domain Eukaryota; kingdom Viridiplantae; phylum Streptophyta; class Pinopsida; order Pinales; family Pinaceae; genus Picea; species Picea sitchensis. The sequence continues at coordinate 9,085 of SNQJ01S0071675.1, read as the reverse complement.
AAGACAGGGTAGTTCCTAAACTAAGGCAAGTGGCTCACCCAGGGCCAAATTCGACAGAAATTTCCTCACCTGATGGGGGCACTCAATGAAATGGATACCATTTCTTCCGAAGGGGGGATGCCTGATCTAGGTGGATATTGGTGGCAACCCACCTATTTCAACTGGCTCCTGTTGACATTTTTTAGTTCAACACGTTTCTCTATAATGATGACATTTCTTTGTAATTGTGGGTTTTGCACTTCTGGGGCTATCTTGAATCCCTACACAACATCCAGGTGGATATTGATGGTCGACCACCTATTCCAAATGGCTTATTTTGGAAGTTTTCATGTCAGTACATCTTTCTGTACTTCCAGGGATGTTTTGGGGCCCTAAATAATGTTTTTTTTTTTGGCTTGCCACAATCAAAATATCGATAAATTCAAATTTTGACAACATAATGTATATTTCTCGAAAAGACCTTTCCAACGGGCTATCACATGCCTAAAATAGAGGTCGTATGCAAAATTTACGACCTCGGGAAGTTGAGGTACCAACTTACCCATCGAGGGCCACATAAAGTTTGGCGTTTCATCTTCTAGGGTTAGGTTTTTGGATGTATATGGTTTTATAATTCACGAGTAATGTTAAAAAGGCCTCTAGAGCCTCATTGCAATAATTCTGCTTAGAAAAATGTGAGTAGCAACCACATCTCTTCTCATAGATAACTACCACCATTCGAGCAAGTTGTTTTCAATTCTGTAGTTTTACACTTTCGACCTATTTTATTTATTCAATAGAAGTTATTGTTCACTGGATATCTGTTGTTTTTCTCTGTATATCTATGTTGTTGTATTATGTTATCACTCTATAATTTTCTTTTGGCCGAGGAAAGAAAATCACAAAGGTAACCACAAACCAACTTGAGGCTGGAAGCTAGCCCTTCCAACCCAGAGGGAGATCTCTCTCTTCAAATCAATCACTGAAAGGATTGATTTGGTATTTCTTCCAAAGGATAGATCTCTAAGGTAAAATTGGATTTATAGAGTTGGTGGCATTGTGGACAGAAAGTCCATTGGGAAATGTAGTCACTAAAGTTCAGAAATCAATGAAGGCTTACTGAATACTTGGTGGATTGAAAAGTGATTATAAAAGGCAAGATAGAAAGCAATGATTTAGGCCAATTAGATATCGTTGTAGATATAATATTACAGAGGAAACAAATAACCCATTAGGGCATATAACAAGGATGAATCCCAAGGTGATTATAGTATAAAAAAACTGAATTACATGCAACAAAGCATCAGATGCCGATGAATTCTGATACACATAGTTCAAATTAACACAAAGAAGAAACAATATGACATAGATGCATTTAAACTAGAAGAAAAGACTAAATATCACATGCATAGAGTAGCACAATGACATGTATCTCTGGAGTCAAATCGCAGGGACTTCTGATCCAACAATTTCATTAATATCATAAAAGAGTTTACAAAATGTATTCAATAGTATATTCCTTACACACTTGACAACACTTAACTCTCATAGCTACATGAAATATATACAAAAATATGTTCCTATTCTGCCAAATTCGAATTCAACTATCATCCTATGATAATGATAACAATTACAATATATTTGGCTACAAAATCTAAACAGTCTGCTGAAAATAGAGAGTCAAATTTGACTCATTTATTACATCTTAACTACTTGAAAAAATCATGATTTGAATCCTTAAAATGATGCTTTTGAACCTGAAACTCGTTGAGGATGTAATGACATGCATAGATGGATCGAAATAGATGATTTAGAATTGACTTGGAAACTTTGTCACAGTTGCGCAACAAGGCTACTACACAACAATAACCTACAACAAAAACACAACAAATTGCGCAACTGACTGGAAAATAGGCATCAAATATGACATCATATCTCCTGAATAAAATTATATTTTTCAAAACAGAGATACATTTTTTAGATGAACCCTTTATTGACAAAAACCTCTTTTGGTTTTCAAAAATTTCTCTTTAGCTTCATGAAATCTGCGCCCAAAGATAATGACTAAAATAGGAAATCATTAAATATTGAAATCTGGAAAAATAGAATGTAAATATCCATTTGGGTCTCCCAAAACATGACACATGTGAAGAAACTAAGAGAGGTTTTTGTTATCTGGTCCGTTCTTGACAAAAAATTCTTTCATTTTTGAAAAATGAGTTTCCAATTGGTTGAAAACTGAGTTTGAAGTTGACCACTAAAACATTAAAAAACACAGCATCCCCTGCAGAAGGTGCGTAACATGTTGCACAACGAGGGTTCTATTTGAAATTTTGACCATTTATTTGACTCCTGTTGATATGATATGATGTGTTGATTATGAAAAGAATCTTGTTGAATGCTTGGAAACATGTTCCAACTCCTTGCAAAGATGACTTTATTCATTGCTCTTCAAAACCCTAATTTACTCAAAACTTCAAGATGGAGGTCTCATTATCAAACAAGATGAAAACATTTCCCTCATTGATGCAAAATGATGATACTCACAACATTATTCAACTAGTTTAAAGTTACAAACCATAACCATAGGCTGACCTTCCCTTCCACTTTTCAAAACTGACCAAGACAGTTGCGCAAAAGGCCTTGCTGCAGAATTGCAAAATTTTCTTTTTTGCTACTCATAACTGCTCTAGAGGGTTCAAAATTCTTTGTGTGAGTAAAATATGATATAACCACTGAACAACACTCTTACTTGATAAAAAAACACAATGTGTAATGTATTTGCAAAGTTCAATGGTGATGGCTCCTTGATGACTAGAATTAGGGTTTCATTGTCTTCACTGCCACCTTAAAAGCATGCCATGGTATTTGTGGGATCAATGGATGATTTTGACCCTTCTACAGACATTGGAATCGAATGAAATTTAATCAACCCAATATATATCACTAACATATTCAATATGTTATCCATTTCGTTCCACTCATAAATCCGGATAAAATTTCAACAAAAGAAACATTGATGTATTTTAGCTATACATATTCTCCTAACCTCACACATCAGGGGGCATATGTTATCACGAAAACATTTCTCATAGAAATACAGACAATGGATGAAGAAATAGTCAACATAGATACAACATATTTCCAATATTTACAGAACCAATTCTAGCAAGATGACTAAAACTATGTAACAAAACCCACAAATTTGTGCACACTTCCAACAAAGTCAGCGCGCATGCATCTGCGTGGGCCAAAAAAACTCCAAATGCACACATTGTGCGGCCTGCGTGACTTCCCATGAAGAAAACCACACAAATGCATAAATGACACATTTATTAATTTGGTCAAGTCTCAACCACTTCCATGGTGAAGTAATTCAAGACAAGACCCCAAGATCGACCCAAAATCTCGCCTTGGTATGAATGAAAATATGGGATGTACCTCTAAATGTCTCTCATTCACACTTGGAACAAGTTTTGAAATACCTTGTTATGATTCTATAAATATATGGCCATTGTATGCACAAAAGGGAGAAGTTCAAAGCATTGTTATGTTGTCCAAATACTCTTGGAGAAGCCATTTGTTCTCTTAAGAATAATTTGGGCAAGTATAGCATAGGGAAATATTTTCACCTCTTGGGAATATTTTMCATAGAGTTCTTCACCATTGTAATTCAAAATAAGAGAGTAATAGCTCTACTTTGAGGGATTCAAGAGCCCTCCATAGGAGGAATAGGGGATTCATAAATCCCACATTTCTCCTCTCGGTGTTCTCAATTTCAAAGACCATTCTATATTGGGTAACCACTCTTGGTGTTCAATTTCATTCATCCTTTATTAATGTTAGCTTAGTGTAGTTTCCATTGCTGATTATTCCTATCTTTTTTTTCTTTCTTTCTATATTGTGGGTTCACTAACCTACTAACCATTGTTCTGTGTTTCATTGTTGGCTTACCAATCCAATCAAAGGGGTCTCTTTTTTCTCATTCTTGTGATAAAAAAACCCCAAACAATATTTATGACTTTAAAAAATAATTGGTCCTAAAGTTCCACAACAACCTCAATAGACGCTTCCAAACATAAATGGAATTGTTGGACATCTTTTCACTAGGCACCACTTATCATTATGACATCAAGATTGATAAAACAAATTAAACATAAGGGTAAAAAAGAGTTTGAGGTTAGAAATTAGTTGCAACACAAGAAGGATAAAGGAAACTGTAACTCTTAGAAAAAAAAATATATAAAAGATAATCAGTGTCAAGACAACCAATGCAAGCTACATGCAAAGAAGAATAACTAGAATTCGAAGGACACAGGAAAGTGGTGTGACCATAATAAAATTTCTTGTCACAAAAATGTCGAATGTCTCACCAGAGAGTGGTTATTTATCACATTGAAATCCTTAGACTATGATTTGGCCTTGGTGTCACAAGTTTCCATGGATAGGGGAAAACAAATCATTGACATGAAACCAAATTTTACTATCGATAAAGAAAAGTTCCAACCAAAGGAGCTTGAGAAAAGTGAACTACTCTTCCATTCACAGATGTGGGTGAAGGGGAAAACTTTACATTTCATTGTTGATAATAGTAACCAAAACTACTTGATCTCATTTGAGGTCGTCAAGGATATGAAGTTTCCAACAACGTTAGATCCCAAATCATACACCATTTATTGGATGAGCTCTGGATGAGAAATATGTGTGAGGTAGTGATGTTTCTTAGTATATGGAATCACACACTTCAAAGATGAAGAACAATGTGAAATCCTTACTTTAAGTTTGCAATGTTATTTTAAGACAACCATATATGTGAAAGTGTCATAAAGTTTATCAATATAGGTCTATAGTGTCATTATCAAACTGGGAGATTAAATTTACATAATACCAGAGGTAGCCTTGACTACCACAATCTCTCTGATCATTGCTAATTAGTGTAAGAAGATAAATATAAACTTGGGAGATTTTTCTTCTTCATGGTTTATTTAAATGGAGCAAACAAAATCACTATGACCATCAAGTCCTCTGCAAGGGGTCCCTCTATGTAGTATAAACAAGTAGATCAATTGATAGAAGAATAAAGAGACATATTCACCTCACCAATAGGAGTAGTTTTTCATTGATGGGTAATGCATTCAATTGATTTGATAGTGGGTTCCCCTCTTCCAAATGGCCTTGTATATAGAATCTCTCTTTTTCATAATGAGGAAATCAAATATCAATTCAAGATATAATATAGAAATCCCACATTTGACCAAGCTCCTCACCCCACTGGATCCCCATTATGTAGATTCAATATAAGGATGGAACATGGAAATTATGTATTGAATATATATCCTTGAAAAAAATCACAGTAAAAAGCTAATATCCTATCCCCCATATTGATGATCTACTCAATCAACTCAAAGGTGCCAAGTTGTTTAGCGAGATTGATATTAATTCAAGGTATCATCAAGTGCCAATCAAGTCAATTGATGTGTAGAAGACAATATTCAAGTATAAGGAAGGTCTCTTTGAATGGTTGGTCATGCCCTTTAGTGTGACTAATTTTCCAATGACATTCATGAGGATGATAAAAATATTATGTGACCATTCACTAATTATTTTGTGGTCATATACCTAGATGATTTCCTCATCTTCAATAGAGCTTGAGAAGAGAATATCAAGCACATTTAAAAAGAGTTGTGTGGGCCAATCACAACACAAAATAGACACCAATATGGAGTGGTGCTCATTCAACATGCAAGGAATTCAATATCTGGGGTATGTTGTGAATGAGCGTGTTGTACATGTGGATCCAATTAAGATACAAGTCATCCTCCATTGGTCATTCTCAAAGACACTGATGTAAATTCAAAACCTCTTGGGCCTCACCAACTTGTTGGGGTTCTCTCATATCATTTGTCCCTAAGAAAAGTGACCAGGGGTGGAGCCATGGCCAAGTTTATTTAGGTTAATACACAAAATAAAGTTTTTGAGGAATGGAAGCATCATTGCAGAATGATAGTGTTGATTCTTCTATATTTACAAAAACCATTCAAAATAAATACATACATCTTAGATTAAGCCATCGGTGCAATCCTCATACAACATGGACACCAAATTTCCTATGATAGTAAGACACTCCAACACAGTGTACAGATATTCCACCTAAGACAAGGAGATTTACTCCATTGTCTGGGCATATTGATAGTGGAGACTTTATATTATATTAGGGTCTTACCCTAACCCCCTTACTTAAATAGTTTATTAATGTATGAGGCCACCTTTATTGAATAAGTCCCATTAAATAATTAGTTAATAATCACTCATTGGAAAATGGGTACTTTTTATCAATAAGGCCCAAATTACTTTGTAGACTCTCATTATAAGAGTCTAAGAGGTAGTTAATATTCTCTATGGATATATATATATTGAATAGAAGGTTATGCAATGTTTTTAAAATAATTTTAATTGTATTTGGAACATTTCTCTTGGAGGTTTCCCCCTTGAAGAGACAATTGAACACGACTCTCTATTTTGTAAGGTTTATCTCTCTTTTCTCTTGTGTTCTTGGGTTTTGTACCATACTTTATGTGATTTATCTGAAGTTTTGGGATTAAGTACACTACAAGTGGTATTAAATATCTTTCCTTGGCATGAAGTGGAAGAATATTTGGGTACAAAGTGGGAATTGTTTTTTCTTTTTGCTTATTTTTTTACGGAAAATAAAATAAAATAAAATAAAATAAAATAAAATAAATAGAATGACATAATTCAGGTCAATTTATGAAAATTTCTATGAAAAAATTAGAGAATCCATCCCAATATATGAATTCTTCTCACATAAACACCCAATTTAAAAAAAAAATCATCCAAAATGGAGTCCGGGAAGTGGAGATATCATTGATTTAAAATCAACCTTTTTTAAGGTTGTTTTTTTTTTTCCTAGGAAGGTCCCTCATTTCGTAGATTGGATAAATTTTAATAGAGTGCACAGATTTCGCTCAAACCAGTTCTAGTAGATCCAAATAATCCGTGGAATTTCATAATTGGGTTCATAATAGCCAATTTGAGAAGTATAACATAAGTTGCGATCATTTTATATTTTTCAGCCTCAAACCCTACCTTACACAAGTTACTTTTTGATGATTTTAAGATCTTTTTCTTGGGTTAGCAAGCTCATAAATTTTTAAATTTTGTTTTTATAGACATGTTCTAACATCTCTAAATAACATAGTGATCTATTTTGTAGCGGGTAAAATTGCGGTAGGGGAAGGATACATGCAGGAAATACAAGTGAAATCACATTTTTGTAAACCCTTGTAACCCTTGTTGGTACCCATTCGAGTAGTACCATGCCAGAAAATACTTGTATCTGGAATATTACTTTGACGTAACCTTGGGTGTATAGAAAGTCCCCTAGGTATACCTAAAACCATCTTTAGGTAAGGTAATCGACCATTTTTTTTTATAGTACACTAAGAACAACACTTTGGGAGACCACTACATAGTACTTGGGTAGTCATGTAGTACATCTAAGTGCACAATTCGACCTATTTAGTTATTTCCATGAGATATTAGGTACCACGCTAGAAAATATTTGTATCTAGAATATTACTTTGACGTACCCTTGGGTGTATAGAAAGTCCCCTAGGTATACCTAAAACCATCTTTAGGTAAGGTAATCGACCATTTTTTTTTTTATAGTACACTAAGAACACCACTTTGGGAGACCACTACATAGTACTTGGGTAGTCATGTAATACATCTAAGTGCACAATTCGACCTATTTAGTTATTTCCATGAGATATTAGGTCAAGTACTATTGTTGGACCTCACACATATATAAAAAATATATAGCACCTGACACTCCCTTATCCTTAGGACTTGGTGGATTTTTATAGTGAGCTCACCCGTGAAGGATTACACCTATAAACCACCCCATACTTCTTCTAGCAGGGAAAATCCCCCTATTACTATATTAGGTCAATGTACAGGTAGAGAACTGACTTCCCTTAAAAAACAGTTCTATTCCTAAGCTACCCAAATCTATCTAAAATGAATGAAAATAGAGAGGAAATAAGGTCAATAGATGCACCTTTGGTCCTTTCGGCTGGTGTAGATGTATTTCACCTTTGTAACTTCCTAGATTGTTGGTTTCCTCCCAAAGCTGACCTACAAAAAGCTTAGGAAAACAATACTACAAGATATACAATCTCTACGTATCACTCTTAGTGTTTAGATATAGATATAAATGCATGAATCAATTGAAAGCATATAAACACAATGGATTGGGACAAGAAATAACTTTTTTATTCAATATGAAGATTACAAAGACTACAACCTTCATCGGATGATGCTCCGCGAACCAGGTTTGGGATCCTCTATCGTGGCTCCAAGTGCTTCAATCCCATGCAAACTTCTTACAACCAACTAATCTATTGAAAACAGGGAAAGGGTTGTATTAGGAGAAAGGGCTTGAGGGGAATGCCGAGGACAAAACTCAAACATGAATGCAAAAATTGGGCTAGAAAGGGGAAGGGATTTTGGCAGAGTTTTCTTATTCTCTTTCTTGGTATTGAAATGAGACCCCAAGACCTCTTTTTATATGAAAAAAATATGTTTATTTGGTTTGGGGACGGGATACAATGGGTAAAATCATTGGGAAAGCTTCAATATCCCATAAACTCCACCGAATTCCTTGCAGTTTTATATTTTTTGCAATTTTTGGAGGTAAACATGGGTTGTCTAGTATGCATCTAGTGTATGTACATAGGTTGTCTGATATGCAACACACGTGTGTACGTGGGATATATTTCATCAGGGCGCGTACATATTCCAAAAAATATATTTTTAAGAAGAATCCTCAATAGTATTTTTGGAAAAACATGTAAGTGTAAAGGCCAATACCATGTATGCATAGGTACGACATTTTTGGACTATAAAATATGCCCCCTAATGTGTGAGTTCAGAAGATCAATTGATGGCTGAAATGTTGATACTGAGAGGGGGGTGAATCAGTATCAAGTGCAATTTAAAACCTTATTCAACTTATACTTAAACCATTCAACTATATCCGATGAGAAATGAACAATAGTATAAGAGTTACACCAATACACCACAA
>SNQJ01S0071673.1:38392-51221 GCA_010110895.2 Picea sitchensis | reverse complement strand
ATAAAGGAAAATTAATCTACTTTAATCTATCATATCCTATCTAGGAGCAAACTGTAGTAACCGAATGAGATGAAATGAAACTAAACTATGCAAAACACCCCAATTAGATAGTTGTCATGAAGTTGAAAAGTTAGATAACACATGCATACAAAAGTATAACCAAAAAAGTCTAAGTCGTATTTTTTCATACATCAACAACTCATATGCTCAGGACATTAAGTATAAGAAAGAATAACAAACTACAAGAATAATATTAATTGCATCAAAAAAGTCTATAAGCAAAACGTGTTCTTACAGCCCATGTGAACAACAAACATTCTACTAGAAATAGTTCACAACAAACAACAATACACACAAGTTTTCTCTATGTCAAAATCTAGCCCTAAGGGTTTCTCAATATTAATTAACCATGTATTTTCTCTAAAAGTAGTTTCTCGAGTGTATACAAAGCTTGACAACAAAAACTCCCCTTCAAAATGGGTCTCTTTCTTTATTTATACAATTAATAACTCCCGAAAATGTCTTCTTGGATTCTTCAAGAATCAGTTACAAAAGACCTTTCAACTTCCCTTACTAATCGTTTGACACATGTGAGGAAAAATATGAAGCTAAACTGGTTTGAAAAAAACAAAATAAGATATATTTAATAGCAAATTTGAATTTGTTGTCATGTCTTGCCTATGTGTTTGATGTATATTCCCAGGGTACGCCAAGATTATTAAAGTGTTCTTTGTTGACTTTCTTCAGGTCATACCTCATGAATTTCTCTTCTTCGAAGTGGTATGAAAGAAGTTTATCCACTTCGTCTTGGTCCTGCTTGGTGTTTGCAAATGAATAGGTGCCAATCCACAATGGGAGTGGGGGCCATATAGCTTTCTTATGTCGATAGATTATTTCCCTGAATCCATTGATCATTGTCTGGTAAGCTACTTCCTCGAGTACTAATTTGTTCGGTACAAATCAAGGAAGCAGATGTGGTGTTTTCATGACCTATAGATTATGAAATGTGTGCCATTCTATATCAAGTACCAATATCCTATTCTCCTGATTACAACCAATGATTTTTCAATCATACATGGGGCTAGCATGCAAAAAATGAATTCATACAATGGGGTTAAGAAGTGCTCGCATATCTTGTGATACTCCATTCTATACTTGTGCTCCAAAAGAACCTTGTAGTAGATATGGATGGTTGGGTATGTTGGCTTCCATGCCCAACCCATATTTAATTACTAGTGCTTAACGCACATGATATCTATGAGATATGAAGACATGTGAAAGTTAGGAAAAGTTCTAGGACGTGCTTCTGTAACTGAAGTGATGGACTCTGCTAAGTTTGCTGACAAAATTTCAGCCAAGTTGAAAGATGATCCTTTGTCTACACAATAATGAATCCGGGGAATATATGATAGCGAAATTTGGGAGGCATTTGGCTATCCATATAACCTACATAGCATGGTCACCATGTATTGATATAACTTCCACCAATTGTTCTAAGATTAAACTGCCTATCTGGTTTGTACCATATGCGGCATAGGTCTTTAGACGTATGTTTGAACCCACCAAGAAGTTAGTTATATAGCTTCAAGGTTCCTTTCTCTAGATGATAACACTTTGATATATCTGCAGGTTAGAATGAGGCTATGGGATCTCCCTGAGCATTGTAGATTCACTTGTTTCCTAATTCTACATGTTGAAGGATCTAGGAAATGACATCAACATAGAGGAATACCACAATGTGGGATGCTACTTTGTGTATCCCATATTTCCTGATGTTCTTGAAAATTCTAAGTTTTTCTTTAGTACTTCGCATCTATGACGAAATTCTATTTCTTGAACAATTGATAAATGTCACCCCACTTGAGCAAATATTCCCCTTTTTCTAGGAATCTATATGTGTTGTCATACATCACTCTTGCGATGTTGGGTTCATCTTCATGCTGGCGGCCACTCCCGAAGGCCTCTATGGCAGGTGCTTTGTTAGTTTCCTTCTTCCTTGGAGACATTTCTGAACCTGCAAAGCATAGACAAAATTAGTCCAAAGACAAAACCTAGTAATGAAACAAGCATGATTAGACCAAGAGTTTTATATGCATAAAAATAAGTCTATTTAAGTAACCCATGTGAGATATGTTGATTTTTATATGATTCTCAGATATTGATAGTTATTGCCTTATGATTACAAACAAGATTCACTTTCATATAACAATTATCATAGATTAAATATACACTAAAAATCGCAACTATAACAATGAAACAAAAATAATAAGATCTAGAAACATTAACCATGCACAATAGACAAAAGAACACAATAATTTATCCTGGGAAACCAAACCTTGGGAGAAAACCCAACAACCTTTCTTATAGAAGAATTCATTCCAAGATATTACCAATACATCACCATCACCAGATCAAAATATCATACAAAGAAGCTCCTCCCCAGGGCTAGCATCTCCAAGAGATATCATCTCACCAAAATAGCCAAGATAACACCAAGGAATAGCTTCTCCAAGTCTAGAACCTTCCCCAAGTGTGGCACACTCACCAAGATAACCAAAAATCCAAAAATAGAAAAATACCACAATTGCAACTAACAAATTCCTTGTGCGCACTGCAAAAGGAGAGTTGTGTCCATCTGTCCAACTGAAATGATCTAGTCCTGTATTTATACTAATCCAGGTGCCTGTCTTTTCCTGTGGGGCCGACTTCTCATTCTAGGTCTTTAATTTTACTTTGTTATTTTCTGTCTTTTATTGGTGGGGTCGACTTCTCTTTCTGGGTCTTCAATTTATTCTTGGGGATTCTACAATGGTAGAAATGGGTCTTCTTATACTTCCTTTTGGAGAATGACTTCCCAAAGTTGAAAAACTTCAACACTTCCTTTCAACGAGGGAGGTATTCTCCATACTTGGATTTCTTCTGTCATAGAAAGGTTGTCCATGAGTCTGGTTGATGTAGTCTTCTTTGGTATGCACCCATTTGATGTATACTTCTCCCACATAGCACCCAGTTGATGTATGATTCTCCCACATAGCACCTTGGGTCCCCAATGGTCCTTGTCAAGTCACATGATCAAGGATGGAGACCACACCTGGTTCATTCCTCTTAGACAAGTCAACATGCCCATCAGAGAAGAATGCTCGATGCTAATACATGAATAATGTCAACACCCTGGACCACTCTCCTTAGCCAAGTCATCATGGCCATCAGAGGAGAGTGTATGCCCAATGCTAATACATGGAGAACATCAACACCCTAGACCACTCTCCATAGCCAAGTCAGTATGGCCACACAGGGTCTTCACTCAATGAACTTGTGACATAGAACTCATGTTCATGGGATATTAAAGAATACCCCTAATTTCACTATATATTGAACTTGTGACATAGCACTTGCATTCATGGGATATTAAAGAATACCCCTAATTTCACTAGATATTGATAAATACCTCCCAAAATACTTTTATTGAACCCCCCTCCCAATACATGTTTCCAATAAAATAAACCCCTATTTTAACTAGATTCCCCTTTTTATACCCCCCCAATACCTATAAACCCCTTGAGACCTCACAACCCCCCCCCAATACCTACAATATATTGACCTTATTTTCAATAATTAAGAAATCCCCTTTATGAATGAACATGATAAGATATTGGTCAACAAAGTGAAGCCCACATGCATGGCCATCATAGGAGAATGTCTATCTGATGCATATGTACCTCGAGTCTTCATCGGTCCTTGATAAAGTCACATGATCAAGGATAAATACTATGCCTAGGCCATTCTTCTTAGCTAAGTGAGCATGGCCATCAGAGAAGAATGTACCATTATCCTTAGCCAAGTCATCATGGCCATCATAGGATAATGTTTTCCATTTTCCTTAGCCAAGTCAGCATGGCCATCAAAGGAAAATGTCAGCCCAAAACTGCCATCTGGAGAAGCATCAACACCTTGAGTCTTTATCAATCCTTATCAAGTCAGAACGATCAAGGATAAAGACTATGCTTGGGCCATTCTCCTTAGCCAAGTCAGCATGGCCATTAGAGGATAATGTCTTCCTGGTGCTACCTAAAACATAAACACTCCCTCTTAGTGAGGGATACATTCTACATCACGCCAAGATTTTTTGGTGAGAATGTTTGTTGTTCATCTGTGGATATGTACTAGAGTTTCACTGCTCCCTTCTACATCATGTCTCAGATGAAGTCCTGCAAGAATCTTCTAAAGCCACACTGCTTTACAACTTGTGAAACAAGTCGCGATATACTTTGTCTCTATTGTACTGAGTGCTACAGAAATATGCTCCCTGCTTATCCTAGAAACCATAATTGATTCCAAGTTGAAGTAGCACCCCGAGGTGCTCAATATGTCTATTGCACTCCCTTCCCAATCAAAATTTGTATATATTTGCAACCTTACTTCATCACCTGAGAAATATCTGAGGCCATATCTAGTTGTACCATGCAGATACCTCAACACATGCTTTGCTGCAATCCAATGGTAGTGTCTCAGCTCTACTATAAATTGGCTTTAGGTGAAAAACAAGTAACCAACATGGTGTTAACTAGGTAAATAAAGGATCCAATCATCTACCTGTACATTGTGGGATCCACCAAATATGAATCTGAAGTAGAATCACTCAACTTCTTCATATTTGTCTCCATAGGTGTAGCCATGGACTTTCATTCCATCATATCGAATCTCATTAATATCTCTTGATTGAGGAATATCTCATTTGATCTTTCCACACCTCTAATCCCAATTTGTACATCAGGCCAAGATCCTCTAGCTCGAACTCTGAGGCCAACTCCATCTATCATTGAAGTAGGCTCTAATGAAGCAAGTGTATCCTCCTAGGAGATCTCACATATCCTAGAAGTATCTCCCACTCATGTCTCTCTCCAACTCGATCTTGGAAGATGTCTCTCTCCCACCTGTATCTGAGGGGGAAACTCTTCTAAATGATCAATTTTCCCACTAGCCAATTGACTCTCTTTGAGATCAGACTCACTCTGAGTCTGCATGCTCCCTCTAACTTGACTCCCTCTAAGTATGTACTTGTTGACCTCCTTTGAGGTTTGATCTCCTATGAAATGTATTGGGAGGATTCTCCTCCCTATTGGATCATGAGGGATGATAACTTATGAACTGGTACTTGGTAGGGGCATTTTCCTCACCACTGGTGCAACCACCTGCTCCTCCTCATAACTAGAAGGTTTGGAATCAATGATGTGACTGATCAATTCCATATAAGTCAAGAACCTCAAAAGGTTGTTTTCTCTCCCTGAAAGTATCAATGAGAACTATAAGCCTCTCTTCATCATTTAAAGTGTCACGATGCCAAGCTGGCCTCTTCTTGGTAACTGCAACATCTCTAGGTTGATCCACTGGCTCGACTGACGCTACTAACTCTTCTTGATGATATGAAGGATGAACAATTGAACAAGAGGGATTTGTACGATCATCCTTTAGAGATTCCTGCTCCGCATAATCAATCTCCATCTGAGACTCTCTATATTCCACAAAATCATCCTTCTTTCCAAAAGGTTCTAACTTCATCCTCTTCTCCTTCGGTACATGGATGTATACTGTCATGTATACAACTTATTCTCTAGATAGTTTGGTCCATGTCTCAAACTAGATACAATCTAATCTGTTGCCTCTTGAAACTATCACTATAGATCCCTCTCAGAGATATAACCCATGACCTTCTTGGAACAAGAACAAGAACAAGAACAAGAACAAGAACAAGAACAAGAACAAGAACAAGAACAAGAACAAGAACAAAAACAGGAACAAGTACAATCGTCACTATAGCTCTTTCTTGGAGCTATCACATGTGACCTTCCTGGAAAAACAATAAGAATAAGAAACAAGAACAACACTTTTCTAGTGTTGTGACCAATTATTCCTCCATGGTAACCTACTCGGAACAAAATAAGAACATGTTCATGGTAACCTCCATGGAATTTACAAGGTAACTTGCCTGGGACAAAGACAACAACCAAGAACATCTCCTAGAAGAGATCATTTTCATTTTGTAAATAAGCGCATCATTAGTACTAAACAATGAGAATTGATATAATGATCATCGTACTAACAATATTCAAGTGTTACTAAACATTTGATAGCCATAGTACTCAACATTAATAGACTTCTAAAGGTTGTTTTTATAGCTACAACATCTTCTTGAGATGCAACAGATATTAAACCTGATACACCTTGAGAAACCAAATCAAAATACATCAATCAAACCTGGGACCTAGAGTCTTGATTGTTGTTGTCCCATTTGATTTCAAGGTGTCATATACTATAGGATACATCACCATTGTTTCCTCCAACTCTTTGGCTTCCTATGATTGCACTAGATATAAGATCCATTCGTTTCTACTGTCACTGCTTGGAACAAAGTTCCTTTTTCCAAGTGTACATATCTTGCAAACACCCTCATGATATAACTTAAGTGCCTACCTCTGAAATTTGTAACACCATCCATATTGTCTTCTAATCTGAGACAATACATCATCTCAACAAGAATTCATAAATCTAAATCAGAAGGTTCATTGTCAGGAAAAATATCAATAGCCTGAAAACCCTAAAATTTCAACTTTGAAAGAAAGTCAATCTAAGAAGTGTAGTAGGTGCATTACGGAAAGGCAAGTTGATTTATGCCAAAATCATTTACAACTCATCTCAACAAATGCTCAAAGAACTTCACAAAACTATTACTGCAACTGTTGAAGTGAGTTTTAGGTGAAATTTCAACTTTCACCAAGTTGCAATCTGAGACCACTAGGAGGTGCGTTAGTGTAACACCCCTGTTTCCCCCAGCTTGTAATTAATCATTAATTATGATCACCATTCTATGGCATGGGAACAATGTAAATGTATTATTGTTTAGATTGTCAATAACTAATTGCAGGGGTGAATCCTTGAAGTATTGGCCATGATATCACTAGAGGAAAGAGTGAGGAAACAATAGAGAGGGTTCATTATGTCAAAATGACCCAAATTCTCCTTGTTGAAATAAAAAGCCTCATCCCGATCCCAAGGAAAAATCAGTTAATGAAAGAAGGAATGGTGGTTGAACAATCAACTACACCCATGAATGGAAGCATGGAGAGTCTGGCTGAGGAAACATAAGACTGTCAGCTCGAAGTACCATAGAGTGCGATTTTCCTATAGGCCGAGACTGACCCGAGTTTCTTTTGACAGAAGGAACAAGAAAGGTCCAGAACCTTCCTGGGGAGGAAAAAGGTGTGCAAGAATACACATGAAGGAAAACAAGAAGGAGACACATTGGGGACGGGGAGTGTGGCAGGGATATGTTGAGAGAAAGAGGAGAGCACGAGAGAAGATCCAGTTCAGAGAATAACTGAGAGATTAAATTGTTCTGGTTACAGGAGAGAACAAAAAGGAGGAATCCTCAGAGATAAGGGTCCTTATCTTGATGCTAAGGAAGCATCTAATAAACCTCTCAGAGGTTGTGACATAGAGAGGGTCTCTAAGGAATTGCAAGAGTTTTCCCTAGTGATATCATGTCTTAGCACGGGGGTGGCCAGAGTGCTAAGAGTGAATACCTCTGAGCCTACGGTTGGGTGGAGAGGAAAGCACCCACAATCAGTTGGATGAATGCCACTTGTAATAGATAAGTATTCTCATACCCAGTGAAACTGAACTGTAATTGTAAATTAAGGTTGAATATCCCGTGAACATTTTAGGGATGTGCATGCTTGTTTGATGATTAGACTGTTTTTCTTTATTTTTCTTGGTTGTGTATTTAAGCAAGTAAGGAACTATATGGTTTGAACATGATTTGTACACGTAAATACTTGAGCCCCTATAGTGGCTCAAATTAAAGGAAATAAACTGTGATTTTGTTGACCATAGGCACAATTCATGTATGCATGTCTACACTTCCATTTGTTTTGGGTCTCTTGGAAAATGGGCCTGTTAAGCTCAGGAGAGGTAGTGTGAGGGTGCACAGAGCCTATGCAAGTTGTGTAGAGGTTAAGAACTCTCTAAGTTTTAAATTCTAGGAGAAGCACAAGAAGTATTCCCACACTTCATTCGAAGTATTTGCAATCTCAAAAGATATAATGCTCGTAGAATGCAGACAAAGGGCACATCCTTCAAACCACTCATTTGTGTGACCGAGGTGTCATGCCCACGTCCCTAACAAAATCACGATGAAGAATTGGGCTAAAACTGTCGAGAGAGCCTCATATGACGGGGACCATGGAACCAGTGCTCCTTGGCCAGGCTAAGCCTTTTTAACTGAGAACTCAGGGATTCGAAGCTCGAGACCTATGACTTTACAACCTCAAACCAACAAAAGGCAACCTCTTTGGTTGATTCTAGAGCGAGTTGAATAGCATATAGCGGTTCCCTAACCATGACCATAGGATCCTATCCACTTGGTTAAATCTGACCCACTTACCCGGTTGAGAAGTAACATGGTAGAGTAGATCTAAGGATCCTTAGGGTGTTCATGACCATTGGATGCTCATTAGTCATTCCAGGCATCTAATCCTGCTCTAGAAAAAAAGGAGTGTTAAGCGGGTAGAACCCCTTGAAATTAGAACTCATGAAGTGACAAGATTTGTATATCTAAGGACGCTTCAGGACTTTTCCCATCCATTGGATCTAAGTGGCCAGTTGAGTCTAACGTTGACCATGAAGATAGAGAGTGTTAAGCAGATACAGAACCCTCAAGCAGTAGAAGTCCACCGAAGAGATGAAACATGTCGATCTAAGGGCCGCATCGAGATCTATCTTGACCATTGGATCTAGATTGTAATTCGACTTGACCACTACAGGAGTAAAGAGGATATTACATAGCAGAACCAGAATCTTGAGATTCTGGCTTAGCAGAGAATGAATATATAGTCTGCGTGGGTTACATCTCGGCCCAGGTATGATAGAAGAGGGGTGTTGGGAGGTGGCTAATTGGGAGTTTGGGCTTCATATCTTTAGGTGATCTCATAGGTAGGAGAGGCTAGAATAATTCTGGAGGCTTTTGACTCAGTGGCATATTTGTCGGCGTCACCTAGGGTGAGCATGGACCCTGTTCATCACCTAGGGTGACATGGACCCCTGTTCAACATTTCATGTGTCTCCTTGATTCATGCTTTTTACCACTCTTATATTTCCACTAGAGTGTGACATGTGTCACCCATTAGTGGGGCCATGTGTCGTCTCTTCCCTTTTCCACATGTCATCGCCCTAACACATGCTCGCTTGGCCTAAAGGATGGTGGAGTACCTAGGATACAAGGAGTTCGGGACTTCGGGGAGATTGGGGATGTTGGTATGATGAGGTAAATTGACTGAAGGCCCGAACCCACGTGTAAGTGTGAACCCTTTGGGAGTTTGGAGTTTCAGAACTTCGAAGGTTTGGGGTGGTGTAATTGCATAAGTCAAAAGAGTCGAAGGCCGAAGCTATTTGGCAGAACCTCGAGAGTTCTAGAGTTCGGGACTCCAAGAGACTAAGGTTGTTAGAACATATGCTCTAAAAGGGCCTAAGGCCGTAGCTATGTGTCAAGACCTCGAGAGTTCAGAAATTTGGGAGGTTTTGGATGTTAAATGTATGCTCGAAAAAGGGCCGAAGGCCGAAGCTACATGGCAGGACTTTAGGACTCCATGAATGGTTCAGACATGGATAGGAAGGATGAAGGGTTGAAGGCCTGATGATCACGAAGGTGCGGGGAACATCCCCTGTAACTACCTCTCTAGTGGCCATGTCATCGCTAAGGGATGAAAACCATGGTCAAGTCCTTGCTAGGTGGAATGGTACGAATGAGGCTAACCCACATGGGTGCCATGTGGCCTTTGACCGATGATGCCTGAAGAGCTTCAGAAGGGCATAACTTCCAATCCAAATCTCAGATTTGAGCATGGTAACAGTCATTGGAAATCTCTTGACGAGATAAGGTGATGGAGACCTCAGGAAGAGGATTTGAGATGATGGAGGAAAACAAATTTTGATGCCCCATCCCTTAAAATGGTACTTAAGGGGTTGGGTGTGTTATAAAGTGGTATCAGAGCGGGAAGCAACACTTGGCCTACTTGGGCTCACAAAAGAGTCAAGTGATTATATTTTATTTCTTAGAAAAATTTAAGGGAGAGGTCACCCTTCCCTACCCTATATAGAAGAGAATGATTCAAACACAGGCCTGGATGGGCTGGGGAATAGTCATAAGACTAGTTTACCAAGGATAATATGAGCCTATCGAGAGTATTACTACCGTATGAAAATTATTTGCATAAGTTCCTTGAGGAGAAGGGTGCAGATTAAAATTCAGTTGGGATTTTACCCAACAAGATTGAATCATGCTAGACTGTGGCAGAAGAAGCCTATCATTTCTTTTGGGAAATGATAGCCAGTCCTACAAAAGTGGGACTATGCCGAGGGGTATAATGCTTGGTGCATGAAGATATGTTGAAATGAATATCGCAAAGATAGAGCATGCACATGACATGCATATATACTTATTATAGTCTGTCATTGAATGTAAAATATGGTGATGTCAGAGATCATATGGTTAGTGATGATCTGACTATGTAAGCATAAGAAAACGTTCGATGATGTTGAGTACGTAGTGCCTTATGATGATAAGGTGGGAGGATTAATGAAATGTTGATCCTGGATGTGGTAGAGGAAGTTTTGGAACACTTCTAGATGACCAATGAGTCAGGTTGACATCCAAAGGTGGATGGTAGCCATATGGATATGGATAGGTACACTCAGATAGCCATAAGAGCCAATTTAGGAAAATATTCCTTGTTAGAGATCTGTTGACCAAGAGTGAACCAAGGCATGAAGAAGAGACTAGAAATGGTTATCTTACTGCCTTGAGTGATGCAATAACTACCCATCTGAATTTTGAATTATGGAAGGTTTTACAGTAGAAAGGGAAAAAGTGACCCTTGTTGGTTATTTCCATGAATAAAGGGAAACATCATTATGAATTATGACTCTGAGACTAGTCATATGATTGAATGTAACCTCTCACTAATGAAAACTAATATTAAAACAAAAATATCAATGTGAATGGATGAGGTAAAGAGGTGCAAGTGATTCACCTACATATATACAAATATATGTATACATGCTTAAAAGAATAATATGACTGCAAGCTCTCAACTGAGAGGGAAGCTTCGTATTGAGTGTCTCTATGAGACTTTTCATAAGAATGATTGGAATATCCTTGGGAGAAGGATCTAGAAGTTTGATATGTTCATGTGTATGAATGACATGGAAAAGGTACAAGCAATGAGATTGCGTGATGTATGATTGGCTATGGTTCTATATGCTTGAGTCCAGGGATTTAATGCATTGTGAGGTTTCTTGATATGAAGACTGATATTAAGACCAAATAGATATGAGTGAATGATTTTAAACATGAAAATTATGCACATGTATGATGTATGAGTGAAATGTAAGGAAATAATTGCACTTGCCCATATTGAATGAATACCATGAATGCATGGCTGACTCTATTTTGAAGAGTCATGATTTTTTTTTTTGAATGATAGCTTAAGGGGGAATGTGCTCCCTTCCCTCAAGAAAGTCTAGTATAAATAGACAAAAGAGTAAATGAGAAAGGATGATTTGTTGTCATGATAAGAGGCAAAATGATTATGCCTTTGAGGATCACATGAGAATGATTGTGAACAATCATGAGTTGAATGATTTTAAAGTAAAGATGTATGTGAGATGTGAAATATACATATGGTGGCTACACATAGGCCTATGATTATGCATGTGGTTAAGAACATCATGGATGTAAGTTAACAAAACAAGGAATATGTGTGGATAAATGATTTGGATGCATGAAAAAGATGCATGTTTATGTTCCTTATGGAAATATTTGGTAAACAACTGAAGCTAACTCAAGGTTGAGGCCATCACAGATAGTGAAGGATATGCAATAAGGAAGTTGCATGCTAAAGGAGTTCCTTGTGGAGGAACTGTGTGAAGACTCTGTTAGGAGAATAGAGTCACCACCTTAATGACTGCTGAGAATTGAGCAGTGGGCTACAAGCATATGTATATATATAAGAATCATGGATTACATTCTAAAAAAAAATGTATGAGTGGAATACTAACAAATGAAGGTTGACCATTTTGATAAATAAATGGTAATGTATAGAATGCACAGGTTCATGATTCATTATGAACAAAAAGTATGATGTTGGAGCACGTTGATGTATCCAATAGGTTAGGGAAATCCTAACCAAGGCTATTCAAGGAAAGGAGCAGGAAGATCCCAACAGGGAGTAGATTGCATAAGCACAGAAAGAGAAAAGGGGGAATATTTTTCTCACCCTAAAATCTCTGAATTGTTTAACAATGTTGTAAGACTTAGAAGAGCAGTTGTGGAAACAAGTATAGCCAGAAAAAGGAAAATAAATAAATAAGTAAGTTTGAATGAATGGGATTCATTAAGCCATGATAAGTAAAGGTAGTGAGGCCTTGGAAAATAACTCAATTGAACTGAAAGTCCAGGGTTGTGTAGAAGGAGTTGGATGAGGGAAGAGTTCCTTGACCCCTTCCTTGTTGTTTATTGTATTTCTATGGTATGAGAGATTTATTTACTAATAAAAGTAAATATTTTGACATCATAGTGATGATGGTTGTATGACTGTAGAAACAATTGAGAAATATTTGTGTTTCACTCATGGAAACATTAAGGATAATGTGATGAAGTACATAAAAATATGATAGGACATATCTGAAAAATGTTTTATTGATTTGAAGGCTATGATACAAGCATTTTTATCTACATGACGACTAATATATTTTTGGTGTATGCCATTTGTAGAAA
>SNQJ01S0071673.1:6686-31980 GCA_010110895.2 Picea sitchensis | reverse complement strand
CCAAAATCTCCAAGTTGCATCGGTGGTGACACACAATAGTCCAATCCACAGGCTTGAAACTTGTTGCCAATGTTGGTCTTTTGAAGAGAGCATATTCCAAACTCTTTTTGTTCCGTCAATGTTAGACATTAGCATTGGATATATAATTACCAAAATCTTCAAGTTGTGTCGCTGGTGGGTACACAGCAGTCCAATCCACAGGCTTGAAATTATGCTTCTAACTAGTACAAGCAGAACATAAATAGTCAACAAATACCTTAACTGTTATTTTCCTTGCCATCTTTGGATTATGCAGGAGTGAAGGAGTGAAAAACTGTAACTTAACATTTTGCCAAGTGTTGCCTCTAGGGTCCATCCTAGAAGCCAAAGTTAGGACCCAAGTCTCTGCATGCTAAAATTTTGTCTAAGAAGACATCCAATCTTTGGATTTCAGTGGTCTTAGATATACCAATATATTTAATTATGTCTTTGTCTCTAAGGACTATCCCAAGGTTGACTGCCACAAAACATGCTAAGCTTAGATGGGTAAATGTCTTGTGAGCTTAGATATATAATTAATCCTAGCTTCAAAAGCTTCACAACAAATACTAGTGCAGTCTTGTAGCCATCTATTTGCCATTTAGGGAGCTTTTCCGATAATGATGACTTATGAAAAATCAATGTCTTAGTTTGAGATTCCAGTTACTTAAATACTATTAAAAATTACAGTTTTTACTAGTCATTTTAAAATACATAGTATATCATCTAATATAAAAAGTTAAAGGAGAAAGAGGATTTCATATATATGTTTGGTTTCTCACTAAACTATGATTTTAAATTAAATTATTATTATTATAATAAATTAATTTTTTTTTTTTGTAAGTAAGTTTGTTAAAAGCAAAAATTATAGTATCATCGTTTTGTTTCAGACTGTAAACATTGAACTGCCCCAAAGGGAAACCAGCTCAACCAGTCGAACAGGTCCAGAGATCAAGTCTTAAATTACCAGTCCTGACAAGTCTTAAAAACAAAAATTGCAGCCCCATGTGGGTGACCAGCTTGACCTTTCTTCTAACATTGATAGAAGTTGACACAGACAAAATATCACTATAGTGCTTATGTGGCAAAATATAAGTTAGACATCCTGCTAACTAAGCAAAGAGACACATGTGCAAGTCAGGTGGTAGGCCTATAGTGTGGCCACGCGTCCATGGAGGTGGCGCTAGGCATTGGGTCCCCGAGTGGTGTTGCTTCCTCCTCAACTGGTGTCGCGTCTTCCTCCTCGACTGGTGTTGCATCCTCCATAGTCCCATGCCGACCTGGTGCCAGAATCGGTGGCTCAACCTCTGTTGCATTTGCTTCTCCAGCTGAGGGGTGGCAAACACCCTGCAATTCCGAGAGCAATTGCAGGAATTGTGTTGCTTTCTTGTCCAGAATCTCCATTTGAAACTGTAGGTCGTCCAAGTCTCGTCGTAACTCAAAGACTAGGCCTTGCAGCATTGCAAGGCCTTCTTGCAATTTAGATGCAAAGTCAACCCAAGAGTCGGTGCAGGAGTGAGGCTATTGTTGTGAGCCATGGCTGGCTTCATAGCCATCACTCTGGGTTTGGGTGCAGTGTGGTCGGGCTGGGGGCGACTGGGTTGGTGAGTACACAAGCTAATTGGGAGGAGCAACTGGGATTGACTGCGAAGCGAAGGCCAAATCGCCGAGGGGACCTGGGTTAAATCCCAAAGAATTTTCGGAGAGATCAAACCACTCCAACCTGCATGCAAAAGGCGAGGAGAGAGGGGCAGGAGGTTGCTGAGACTATGGCTTGACTGCGACAAGGAGGATGACGAGGAGGGAGATGAGGATGAAGAGCTATGGGAGGGTGCAGGCGGGGGGCAGAGAGCCAGACTGGGCTGCCATGCCGAGCCTCGCTTGGATTTCCCCCTTTGTTTCAACATCTCTGAGACACAGTGAGAGCTAAAACGCACAAGAGAGAAGGATAGGTGGCACAGGAGAAGCTGGGAGGAAAGTCGTGCTCTGGAGGGTTCGACCACGGGAGAATGAAGCTTCCAATGCACCTAGTGCAATTCATAATACCAAAATCACTGGTGGAGGAAAAAACACACTTGCAGAGTAAATTTAGAGCCATGGTGTTGATCCATCGAAGGGACAGATAGCCAGAGCAGGGCGCACTGAGATTAATGGCGCCCTGGCTCATGTGAGGTTGATTTAAATGCATGACAGTGGTGGGAGGGGGAGGCATGCGTTTGTCACGTGGCTAGCGCCACAGTGGCCGTCTCTTGTCCAATCCTCTTAACACCTGTTCTTCAATATCACCCAATCCAGGGAATAAATTAAATTATTATTATTGTTAAAAGAGAAAGAAGATCATCTTCCTAAACCTCTCTTAAAAATGTAAAGAAATCTATTGGTTTACCATTCACTTAAACAACCACATTTTATTACATACTTGCAAATTAAAAGGTTGTTATGCTAATGGATGCCTTCGGCAATCTATTGGTTTACCATTCACTTAAACAACCACATTTTATTACATACGTGCAAATTAAAAGGTTGTTATGCTAATGGATGCCTTAGGCCTTCCAAAACTGTCACTAGAAAGTCCCTCTTCATACTATCATAAGCTTTCTCCATTGTGACAAGCCTCTTTAACTATTGTGACTGTCCAAAATTTGTCTTTCCAAAACAAACCTTGTTTAATTACTGAGATGAGTTCTAACATAAAATTATTCTCTTTATAAAATTTTGGCTATTGTTCTTAGAGTTGACATTGCTATTTGCATAAAGAAATGGGTCTCTAATCCCTAAGTTTATCATTCTTCCTGACTTTAGGAAAGCTGCAGAGTTGAATTAATGGAGGGATGAATGAAACCAGTATTCCAAATTTCTTGGACCAGCACCAATGGTATGTGTTATCCCCGTTTTCTAGGGATAACTAGGAGATCATGTCTCGAGGCCGACAGGTCCTAGACATGGAGTACCGAGAGCAGGATTGACCTGAGTATGGCCCTGGAGGGCCCATCTTTTTTCTTCTTCATCAGATTTGTCCTGTCAGCGACAACAACATCCATCACCTTCGGCTTGGACTTGTATCAGAGAAGACTCTTGCTTATGAGGTAATTGGTCCAGGTATCATGGTATGTGTCATATTTGATCATCATAACCTTTAGATATATGCATCAAATTCCTTTTATTTCTGACGACTGCTTGGATCTTACATTAACCCACTTGACCATGGTTGGGGGAATTGACAGGGTACCGTAGCAAGCTTGTACCCATAGGTTTTGGTTTGCCACTCAGGGATTTTGAAGGGCCATCGTCCGCTCCCATCATATCATCACTCTTACATCTTATCTCCCACTCATCTGCCCCATTCCCCTAGTCCGGACATTAAGATGACCTGTTTGTGGGGTTACACCTTATCTCGTGGGAAGAAGGGGCTAAAGGCCCAGAAGGTAAAAACAACTGGTAAAAGATAAAATCCATAAAAGTAAAACCTAGAGATGCCTCGCCCAAGGATCCCCGAGAAGGCAATAAAAATCCTCTCAACAAGAAACAAGAGGGACCCGAAGAAAAATGACAAAACAAGACCTAGCCAAGAGGATGGGGGGTCTCATCACAAGCCAGTCCATTATGTTCATGGGTACCTAGTAGTATGACATTGCCATTATATGGTTACCACGTCAGGGCAGTGACCTTTTGTTGCATGGCCAAGGGAAAGGGGGTCTCATCACGAGCCAGCCTTATCATCTCTATGAAAGTACTTGTGGGTAACACTGTTAGCTCTGGTCACCACACCAAGGTAGTGTCCTCTAGTTAGACCTTGAAATAAAAAAAAGAAAAAGCAATAAAGAAAAGAAAGAATAAAGGCAATAAAGGGCTTGGAAAGAATTGCATCCATGATAGGTACAACTCACCTTCTACAAAGGCACCCACATGCAATATCACCCCCATCTTTCACTCTACCTGTATGTCTGGACATCCTTTGACCACATCACCTCGTGTTACATGGCTTGGATGATATCCTTTGAAAACTTTCTTTCTCTTATGGATGCTGACCCAATAGGGAATTTTGTCTTTTTCTTCAGCTTTGTATAGTAGGTCATTGTAATGTCTTTGAGCTATTGGATGATATATCAGGGGTTTTATGCGTGCATTTGATAAAATTAATGATGAAATGTGATTGACATTGCTATGATCCCTATGACTAATGAGCTCATGGAGGGCAAATTTTTTGATGTGCAGGATCATGCCCGACGAACAGGTACCAGTTGGACTGGTACACATGGGGAGATGATTAGTTCGGACCTCCATGGGGCTGAAGAGCCCATCAGATGGTTGTTGGGACCCCATCAGGGGTAGAGACAGGACAGTGATTGGTCGAGCCTTTGCACAAGAGAAGAAGGATAACGTTTTCATCCAAGACGCCTTGGTTGAGCCCAGCCCAGGGGTTGACCCACTACAGGTGGAACGTGCCCCTTTTGATGCCCCAGGATGTCATCTAGGAGCCATGACGTCACCTCCAGTGTATGGCATCTTGACAGAGCAGTTTGGCACGTGTGGCAGAGTTTGGAGGCCCAAGGAGGGCCAACGTTTGTCACCTTGTGTTGCATTTTTCCCTAAAAAGGGCGAACGTCTCCCTCAGAGGGGCTTGACGTCTTGTTTATTACTCATTTAGGGTTTCATTTAACAGTTTAATGTAAAACAATATGATTTTTGGTTTGTAGCCTTGTCGGCTATTTTTAATGACCTAAAATTAATTAAAAGGTCATGATACACTATATATTGAGGATGTTTTCCCCTCATTTGAACATAATACAATAACTCACACTTGTGAGGTCTGATTTTTTGCGCCCTACTAGGGTAATTTTGTCTTCTAAGTGAGGCACACTTGTTGATGGAAGGATTTTTTGGCATCTTTTGGCATTTCTCTTCAAGGAAGGTTTACAACTAGGGTTTGCACATGCTTTTCTTCATGATATGTAAGTGTTTTTCTTGCAAAACTTCTTAATTGAATGGTTGTAGGTTTACATTCTTGCATTTATTTATAAAATTGCTGATTTTGAAACCCTAGGTAACAAGCACACAAGTAGGTCCTTGTCTCATGTCCCCTTGAGAGAAATTTTTCAGCCATTGAAGAAGAAAGATTGAGCCTAGCCTTTGCTACACTCCTCTCGCTTTTTCCCTTAAGCTAGCTTGATTTTTGAAGGTTGAAAAGGGGGTGACGTCCTAGGCCTAGGTTATCTACACCTTGGGACACCATCTTCTAGGGTTTGAAAGCCTTGCCATTGAAACACTTTCTTTCACCTCATCCTCTAGTTAAATTCATTGTTTATGCTAGTCGTTTTACCAAGTTGACCTAAAGAAGGAGGAAAGAGCACGAGGCCTTGCTTAAGAAACACTGGAGTGAGCCTCTCTCCCCTAGGGTTTTGATTCTAGGGCCCTGCCATTGCAGCACTCTAGAACCCTTCCCTCTTGTCTTTAGTCTTCATCCTTTCAAAACTTTGTGCCCTCTTCTTGTTTGACTCCATCTACCCTTAGGCACTGATATTAGACACACAACGTTGAGGTCATGGTGTCCAAAACAAACTCTTAAAACTTTAATTCTTGAAAACCCTAACTAACAAACTAACCCTAGTTAACGCTGATTTCACAATTGGTTATCTCATCTTGACACAACAATTGTCTTCTATAAGCAATTGGATGATGATCTAAAGCATTTATTGAGTAAAGTGTTGGTTGGATACGTTGTTAGCTTTATCATCTTGATAGTTGTTGATGAATTGATGCTTTTTCCATAGCTAATTGATAAAACATTGACCTCATTGATATCTATTGTTTTATATTGCTTATTAATTGATATCAGATAGTCATATGAAGTACTAACCCACTGAATTATAGCTTGCATATATTCTTTATTGTTGTCTTGTTCCGGGGAGGTGTTCTCTTTGGGCATACACTTCTTTATTGGCTTATTAGCCGGACCTTCTGATCTTGGTGGTAACCTGTGAGGAGGAAACTTTAACCTTGACTTTATACTTAGCCTCTTCAAAACCCCAGGTTGTTGGGGACGTCTCCCCTGGGTTAACCTCCCTAAATAGAAAGAACCCCCCCATCGTGGTGACATTGGGTGGGGAAGGTTCCTGTTACGCCAGTTTGGCCTCTATCCTTTAGCCTTTAACCTAAGCTACAAACTGTGCGATAAAAGTATGATTTTGAAGCCAGTATCTTGAATTTCTTTTATGGTGAGGCCATTTGGTCCAAGGGGCTTTCATAGGGGAAATCTTTTATTTGTTAAGACTTTATCTAGCTAAAGAGAGGACATTTTGGAAATGATCATTGTTGAGGTTTGCTCTGTGTTCCAACTACACCCTTGAGTTTTCCACAAGTCTTCTTCAAGGTAGTTAAGATTTCCTCTTTGATAATTTGGCTTTGTTATGAATCAAAGCATTAGTAGAATTCTTGATAGCCTTTCTTCTTTTTTGCTTTACATATTATCAAAGATTCTGAAACTTTCATCTCCCACTTTATTCCAACTAGCTCTAGTCCATTTTCAAAAAAATTCTCTCCTTTTGATTTAAGTAGTTCAAAATCTATCATCTTGAAAACCATCCCCTTCTTATTAGTCTTCTCAACGAATTTAGTTCATCTCCCTCTATATCCCAACTAAATCTATCACTAGTTCAAAATCTACCATCCTAAAAACCATCCCTTTCAGAGTAGTCTTATTAAAAAATTTAGTACTTTTATCTCCTTCTTTATCCTAGCTAACTCTACCATCTTATTCATTTCCCTTTAAGACATGGGACCAACCAACTTGCCCCACAACAGTTTTCATTCTGGCAAGTTATTGGGGGAAGAGACTCCTTATCTGCTCGTGTATCCACCGCCCAACTTGTTGAATACTCTCCTTTATTTTGTTTGTCAACTTTTTGCAAATTCTCCTCCATCTCTCCTAAGGTGCGTTTACGTTTATACATTTTCTTGGATGCTCTTTGCCACCAAAATTCAAGAAAGTCCTCCCTTCATCTATGAAAGTTTTTCTTTAATAATGCTTCGCTGAGTCGATCATTCTAAACCTTACCTAACTCCAAGGGACGACCTTTCTGAACTGAGAGTTTTTCTTTACTGCCTGCTAACTCAAGTGCAAACCTTGCTTAGCTGAGTCAACCCTACTGGACTTTAATGGAGGATCTTTCATCCGGGGTGATTTATATTACATGAACCTGAACTTTGAAGAGTTGACCTACAGTCAAGCAAGTCTAATTCAAACCTTTCTTGACTCGCCTTACAGAGTCAAAGGTACAATTGAGGATCAAATTCAAATGGTGGTCTCCCTTCTACACCGTCCATGTCCATAGGACAGGCATCTAAAAAGACTGTATAATGATAAATTAGAAGCCAATGAAATCACTCAATAAATAATTGTTTTACACATGCTTATGTTTATTGGAAAATAAATCAATGTAGATTTATCTTAACTCCGGATTTATGGGTTGAGGGACTTGATCCCTTTCCTAGCATGATAGATTCAGAGTTATGTATCTATGTTAGTTTTTTTAGATATCTCTATGTTGTTTCTTAATATATATAAAGATGAATCTCCCTATAAGATCAGGAAAGGGTAGAATATATTTTTTTTACTTTCAATTACTTTCTTTATATTTTTTTGTTATTAATATTTTGAGCACACAAGGATTCACACATCTCCCTCGTACTAGACTGTAGAAAGCACCTTTCAATGCAACTAATTTACCCGCTTCAAAATCATGCCATTAGTACTGATCCAATCAAGTAAATTGCCGATTAACTTGCTAGTCAACTCAGAAAAGTTTAGATTCTAATGAAAAGACTGGAAGCCTCATTCTGATGGAAAGACTGGAAGCCTCTTGCTAATGCAACTCAGAGAGGTTTAGATTCTGATGGAAAGACTGGAAACCTACATTACCCAAAACGAGAAAATATGAAATGGAATGCAAAATGGATACTGTATGGAAAACATAAGTTCTCAAGTTTCACACAAGTAACGTTTTTGGGTTTCGAGAGTAGTTTTGCATTTTTCTAGATTTTTTTATCTCTAATCTGATCAGTTTTGTCGAAATTCCCAGAACAAACTACTCGCTTGTCATATAAATTTTCTCTACTCATCATCTCTAGAATGGTTTTGCAAAAGTCCTCAAGTTTCACACAAGTAACGTTTTTGGGTTTAGAGAGTAGTTTTGTGTTTTTCTAGATTTTTTTTTGTCTCTAATCTGATCAAGTTTGTCGAAATTCCCAAATCAAACTACTCCCTTGTCATATAATTTTTCTCTACTCATCATCTTTAAAATGTTTTTGCAAAATCTCTCTATTTGTTAACATTAGAGGAACATAAATAACAATGTGAGTGGTCAATTGACCATGTTACTAGAAGTTACTCATTACCAATCGACCCAAATCATCCATTCATCCACCACAAATCCTAAATGCACCAAACTATTTGTAGAGTGGACACAAAGATACTTCCTCGAAATTTTTCCACTACCCTATCTCCATTACAACCCTCTAGGTGACATTTTGTCTAAAACATTATCTATGGCTTCCATGCTCTGACTACCTGTTACAGAGTTACTCTGAAGATTTCTAGTCGGAGATGCCGAAATCCCTCTAATATTCCAAAGCAAAAACCTAAACTTCCAAAACAATACAATAAAAAAGTAGTTACCTAAAGCTTGAGAAGGAGGAGATTTGTCCGTTCCTGGAGAATCAGATCCGCCAGATTCTTATAGAATTGAAAGTAGACTCGATTTTTCTCTACCAGAGGTACAATTGTCTCCGTCATGTCCACTTGCTATTCGCCTGAGTCCTGATTGTGTAGATCGACCAATTATAGGGACTCCTCAGGTCAGTTGAAAATATTGCAGGCAGACTTCCACCCTTCGACTAACCTTGAACCATTAGATTGATTGGTAATTAGTCTCAATTTTCCATGTTGATGTTCTCTTTGCATATTTTCTCTGCTTTTACAGACACAGATCTCATGTGTGTATGGAATTTTACAATTAAAGATATAAGATCCTTGATGGTTTCTGATTAAGGGAGTTTGGCTATATACTATGTGGATAAGGAGACAAGAAGGGCAATGAAAGATAGTTTCAACTAAAGATAGATAAATAAAGGGACATGATATCATTTGTGCATAAACTTTTAATATATGATTTAAAATCTTTGATTAACAAGTTATGGAAATTCCATATAGCTTTTACAAAAAAGGAAGCTGGATGCATAGTTAGAATAGTTAAGGTGGCTCTTCATAGAATAGAACCATCTCATGAATTCATTAACATTAAAAAGGCATGCAAAGAATAACATTATAATGAATAAGACAAATATATTAACCAAAATACAATGTTAAAAAGAAGAATAATGGAGTAGAATA
This sequence comes from Picea sitchensis, assembly GCA_010110895.2. Lineage (NCBI taxonomy): Eukaryota > Viridiplantae > Streptophyta > Pinopsida > Pinales > Pinaceae > Picea > Picea sitchensis. The sequence goes on along the minus strand of SNQJ01S0071673.1, from coordinate 22,574 downwards.
ATTAGGGGGCTCCTCATAGAATAGAACCATCTCATGAATTCATTAACATTAAGGACCAACATGCAAAGAATATAGAGAGTACAACAAATATATTTACCAGAATACAATGACAATGACAATAGGCAGTTCGCATTAAAAATAAATATCATAAATACTGATCTTGATGGGATGATAGAGGAGCACTTGCATGCAGAATTTAGAAAAGAGAATAATGGAGTAGAATATTTAATACACATTTCTATTACATAATCATACATTGTAAGGTTCAAGATTGTTCATTGGTAATTCTGTACTAATTAAGTATTCATGGTAATTTTGTACTAATTAAGTATTCATGTTGGAAAATGTAGATATGTGCATTTTCTATGACCATAAAAAACATCAAAAACATATATACAATTAAAATAAAAGTTTGATAAACTTTCTTTCTCATTTAGAAGCCATGTGACAATACACTATTAACTTTTAGGCCAAAAAGTAATTTGTATGCATAACCATCTCATAAATCCATTAAGTACCAACATGCAAAGAATAACATTATACAGTATAAAAACAAACAATGACAATAGGTAGTCCACATCAAAAATTAAATATCATAAATAGTGACCTTTCACAATAGGATGACAGAGCAACGTTTGTACAACAAAATCGTACATTGTAAGGTTCAAGATTGTTCATTTGTGACTCTGTATTAATTATATGTTCATGTTAATCATACATTGTAAGGTTCAAGATTGTTCATTTGTGACTCTGTATTAATTATATGTTCATGTTAATCATACATTGTAAGGTTCAAGATTGTTCATGTGTAACTCTGTACTAATTTGTAATTCTATACTAATTAGGTGTTCATGTTTTTTTTAACTTGAAAAGTGTAAATATGTGCACTTTCTATGATTCCATAAAAAAACATATGTACAACACCAAAATAAAAGTTTAATAAATTTCCTTTCCCATTTAGCAGCCATGTGAACATACATTATTAGTCAAAAAAAAAGTACATTTAGCAGCCATGTGAACAAAAAAAAAAGTACATTTAGCAGCCATGTGAACATACACTATTAGTCAAAAGTAATTTTTAAGCCAAAAAGTAATTGTATGCATAACCATCCCTTAAATCCATTAAGGACCCAAAATGCAAAGAATAAAATTATACAGAATAAGAAAAAACATATTAACCAGATTACAATGACAATAGGTAATCGCACATAAAAAAAATGAAACATCATAAATAGTGACGTTGATGCAGCATTTGTACAACAAAATCACACATTTTAAGGTTCAAGATTGTTCAGTTATAACTCTGTACTAATAATTATGTGTTCATGTTTTCTATGTGTTCATGTTTTCTTTGTGACTTGGAAAATGTAAATATGTACCCTTTCTATAACTCCATTAAAAAACATAAAAACAAAATTAAAAAACAAAATAGAAGTTTGATAAACTTCCCATCCCTATTTCCACTTTTCATTTAACAGCCATTATAAACTATTAGTCAAAATTAACTTTTAAGCAAAAAAGTAATTTGTATACATAACGAAAGTGACACTATACAAGATTTGAAGATTCTACAAACCCATACAATCATAGGAGCGAGCATTCGTATTTTCATTTTGTTGCCATGTGACATGAGATAAGACAAAATTCGTATGCAAAACTGAGTGCAACCAGACAAGGCAACCCTTGTAGATACAATCAAATAATTGCTTCTACTCAGTGCAAGCAAGATCTGCTAGTTGAAATTATAACGAGGAAATGAAAATAAAACAGAGTAGAGAATGATAATAATTAGATTTACAAGGAGTGGCTACAGAGGACAACCAAAGAAATAAAAGTACTCGTAACAAAAATTGTGAGATCTGCAGAGAAAATAAAATAAAATTGTGGACCCGAGCATGAATCAAAATCAATAAATAAATTGCTTTAAATTGCTTTCTTCTTCCATCCTTAAGCAGGAGGAAAAAAATAGCACATAATTTCCAAAAGAATAATAGCATTTAATAGGACAGAGGCGTATGGTGTCTGAAGGCACCATAGTGGGAAAGAATATCCAACAACTAAGCCAAAGAACAAAATAAAACGGTATATCTTCTGCTACATTGTTCTGTGTCAAGTTTATTCGACCCCACCTGGCCTAAACTAGTTTTTATACTTGTCTTCTCCATTGACTCATATTCATCATGCAATTCCAGTGGCTTTGTTAGAAACTCTTTTCTGAGGGCACAGGTTTCTACTCTTTTTCGATCCAAGACAATATGCTGCAAAACACACACACACATGCTGCAAAAGGAATAGCATGTGTGAAATCTATAACAAAACCCATGATATTGGTCTTGTTGACATCATGGCGACAAAGAATGTCGCCACCACTTTCTATTTTTAAAAGAAACTTTCCTTTCTTTTTTCATAGCTTGCTTGTCTACCTCAGGTTCAGACCTTTATTTTGATAAGAATCCAGATTCCAGACTCCTTCCAGCAATCAGAAATGCTAATTTCGTTCTTCTTTGCCACTCTGCCAATTCCAGACTCCTTCCAGCAATCAGAAATGCTAATTTCGTTCTTCTTTGCCACTCTGCCAAGCACATCGGTTCTGGATACAATCTGCCAAGCAGTTTTCAGGTATTGCAAGCTGCTCTACAAGTTTATCTGGGATTGCAGTCCTTTGGACTGGAATTCATGCACTACCACCTAAAACTAAAAGGAATGCATGCATTATACTTTTTTTTTGGGTGCAAAGATCATTCCTTGGGGCTTGCAGGAAGAGTAATCTCCTGAAAAACTCGGAGCCTCCTCTGAACTTTCTCCTCATGGCTACTGGGATTGGAATCACAGAGGGCAGCAAGAATGGCATCTTCAAACTCCTGGTTGTCAGGCCAGAGATCAGCCTTATCCTGAAGTGGAAGGGAAACTGAATTAGCCTTTGTGAGAGATCTAATCTGCATAGGTCGAGATTGGGGCTGAGGCTGAAGTTGAGGTTGAGGTTGAGGCTGAAGATGAGATTGCAGGTTATTAAGGACAACAAGCCCACCATCCACACCCCCAAAGGAGAGGGAACGCCTTGGTGGAGGACGGTTTTCGTTGTGGAATCCAGGTGGTCTGCTTTTAGTATTCTTGACATTTCCAAAAACCTTATTCTCTAATGGAGATGTCGTAATCTTCTGGTCATTTGTCCTGTCCAAAGTTAAAGGCATTCTATCTTCAATGCCTTGCTTATTCCTGGAGAAAAATGGAGGTGCAGCACTGTTCAGGGCACGGTCTGCATTTGAAATTGGAGGGCGAAATGCATGTTTTGAACTTCCGTTTTCTTTAAGACTTACTTGCTCTAGCTTACGCCTTAGTATCTCTGCATGACTCTGCATTTCAGGACCACCCACATATGGAGGTCTGTTCTGTACTGGCAGTCCAGGGATGTTAACGTTTGCATTTTCATCTGCAAAGGCTTGTGTGTCTCCATTCTCTTCCCAGTAACCATTACCGAACACTGAGAACTGGGAATTGGGTACTTCTGTCGGGGCCAATAGAACTTTCTGCTGTTGGGATGTGTTCTGCAAAGGCCCAAATCCTGCTGTTGCCATAAATGTGGTTGCTTCATCCCCCACTGGATTACTACTCTGCTGGTTTTGGATTGTTGGGTGTCGAGGACAAGGCTGAGGCTGCCATACAGAGGAGGACTGCAGAATATCAACGGCTTCAGAATCTAGATTTTCTTGGGAGAAACCACAACAGACTGACTGTGACTCTAGCTCTCTGAGCATCTCCTGAGCTCGTTCATATGATTTGAGATGGGAATCGAGCCCCCAAGGCCCATCTGAAGCAGGTTTTACACACTGAAGCATGGCTTTTGCCTCTCCAATTCTCCCTTGCTTCATTAGACAAATTCCAAGATTACACATTTTATTGTTGTCCGGTTCAATGGACAAAGCTTTTCTATAAACGACCTCTGCAGCAATATAGTTATTCTGCTGCATGTAAGCCCAGCCCAGGTTACCCTGTATACAAAGGCATATCATTAACATTGTACCATACATAAAACATAGGATTCATTGTGCTATATTAAAAAAACCAACTTATCATACCAGCAAGCGAGTGGCCTCCTGTTCAATTGAGACCTGAAACTTCTTCCCCTGAGATCTAGCGGTTTTCGTCCTTTTGCCATTAAATGCCATGCCTTGATGAATAAGATTCAACTTGTGTTTGAGCAGGGCTATTTGATCATCCAGTCTTCCACATCTCTGCAAACAAATGATAAACACTAATATCAATATCTAATGCCTATAGAAAGCACATGTCCAAGCCTATAGTTACTAAAGTTTGTGCATGTAAGATATAGGCATTTTCTGTAGTTGGGTTCCTTAAATATTGAAAATATGCTGTGCTATGCATTGCAGTCCCTCAGTGCTGGCGTTTTCAGAAGCACTTCCAAGCATGAGCGCCCTGATCTATTCTGGTTTTGAGTTGGCAAAGCTCAGGGCTAAAACATAAACTATGTGCTTATTAGGTAACCACTTTCTCATTAACATTATGACATACATAAATTATAGGATTCATCATGCTACATTAAAAGAATCAATTCACACCAAGAATTGTGTGGCCTCCTGTATAAATTCCAAAAAGTTGCTCAAAGAAGGTGGGTGGGGGAATGGTAGAGACCCATTAATCTGCCAGTATGTGCACTGCCGTGAAAAGAGGGCTGGTCTTGCATGTATGGGGCCCCGGCTAACACCTACCTACATTGAATTGGTGTCGAGGTTGACAAACACAAGCGCCCTGATGTTTTCTGGTTTTGTGCTGGCAAAGCTCAGGGCTCAAACATCTGGGCTTATTAGGTAATCACATTCTCATTGTGGATTGAGGTGGGTGGAGGGAATGGTAGAGGCCCATAATCTGCCTCTACATGCGTTGCCATGAAAAGAGGGCAGGCCTTACCTGTATTGCTCTAACCTGGAGATTAATCCATAATAAAATCATTCTGTATCTATTACAAAATGGTCTGGAGATCATTCCATAAAAAAATTGACCACCAATTACCAAAGTCTACTACATACATTGCTCTAACCTTACAATCTACGTCTGTTCCACAATGGTCTGGAGATCCATCCATCCGAAAATTGACCCGCAAAAGACCAAAGGCTCCTTTGATTGAGAGGAACTATTCTACTCCGTGTTCTCAGAATTCCACACGGGAGGGCGAGAATTTTGATGTTCCCTTCTGGTAATGAAGGATGCATTTAAAGCAACTTTCTACAGGGTGTGTATAACATGTTGAAATCCCATCGCCTGTCCCTTGAATAGGGAACTAATTCATCTCTGAACATTATGCGTGGACAACAAACAGTTTCTATTGCTCTGTCCAATGATCTAGCCTCTGTTTCTTGATATTCATAACTACACCAAGGATGACATCCTATTATAAAAATAGTTAACAATACACTAAGCATGACTTCCTATTATAAACATGGTTAACAAATGCCAAAATTACAAATAATTACATTATAGCATGACATCCTATTACAAACAAGGTTAATTCTGTACAATTTCCTTTGGGCTGTCCATTGACTAATTTTGATGTTTCCTTCTGGTAACAAAGGATGGATTCGAAGCAGCCTTAGACACTTTACTTCAGGTATGAAGCCTATAGGACATGTTTGATGTTTCCTTCTGGTAATGAAGGATGAATTCGAAGCAGCTTTTAGTCATTTTGTTTCATGGACCTACAGGGTATAAAGCGTACAGGGCGTGATATACTATTTTAACATCCCATCCCCTGGTAGGCTATTTCCTTTCAAATTAAGAACTAATTCATAACAAAGGGCATGAAWAAAATGACAAGATTACAGACAATTACACCAAGTATGACATCCGCTTATAAACATGGTTGAGTTTTAACCCTATCATCTAAAAATTCTTTGTAGAGAACAAACAGTTTCCAATAGGCAATAGGCTGTCCATTGACAAACTTTGATGTTTCCGTCTGGTAATGTTGGACGCATTCAAAGCAGCCTTTAGCCATTTCACTTCATGGACCGGCAGAGTATTTGACTTTGACATCCCATCCTCTGGCAGGATTGTTCCCTTGAACTGGGAACTATTTGATAACAAAAGACATGTACAAAATGACAAACAAACACATAAAGCAGGACACCCTGTTATAAAAATGGTTAACTCTGGCATCTAAAAATTCTTTGCTGACAACAAACAGTTTACAGTTTCATTGGGCTGTCCAATGATCCAGCCTCTGTATCCTGATAGTAATCTAGAGAAACTGGTCGACATCCTTCTTATAAACATGGCTAACTCTGTCATGTAAAACTTATTTGTAGGCAACCGATAGTTTCCTTTCGGCTGTCCAATGATCCAGCCTCTATATCCAGATTAATCTAGAGGAACTAGTTGGGTGATCTTTTTATAACTGAAAAAACAAGAAAAACTAGTCTACTTATATAGGACTCATCTACAGAAAAAGAAGGGTCAAAATGAAAGAAAAAGATAAATAGCGTTCCCAGCATTGGTTACCTTATAGAGATCCAGCAAGACATTGTCAAGGGACTCTTGTGCTTGGTCAGAGCATCGATTGCGCAAGGACTTGATAGCTTCAATAGCCTCTTCTGGCCTATTTTGCTGTTTCATCACAATGGCCATGTCCTTGAGGGCACTGTCGACCCGATCGCCAGCATTAATTGCTGCCCAGAAGAGAGCAATTGCTTTGTCCGGGTCCTTGTCCACCAGCTGCAAATCCAATCCATGAGACTTTACCCAACAACTTCACAGATAAAACCTAGTTGGCATCAAGAAGACCAAGCATATAGACCTAGGATTGCATTTGGATAAAGCAGAGAAAAAATTACCTGAACATGCTTTGCCTTGACATAAGGGGTGTCGCCCATTGGGACCTTGTGAATGATGTGAAAAGAATCAGCACGAGCCGGAGGCTTCTTCAGAACAGGCTTCACAGGGCTGCAAGGAGCAGATTTCGAAATCCGGTGGCCATATGGAGGAACGCTTCTCTTTTGCTGCTGCATTTTATTATTGTTATAATTTATCCCTCCTTTCTTGCGATTTTCCTTATTCAAAACTGTGTGGACTGCTGCGATTGAAGCTTTCTATGGCGCTTATTGTATTTTCAGATGAAGCTGAGCCAAGCTCTCCTTCGCATGGTCATGGAAAAGGAGCTCAGCTCGGCTATTGGGCTCTTCTCTTCTCTTCTTCTTGCTCGTGGAGGATGAATGAAATGCACCAATTCTTCCTGATGGATGGGCTTTTGATTGCGGAAGAAAGGATGAATGACAAGAAGAGGAAGAAAGGCTGGACATGTAATCGGGCCGTTGGTGTGAAAAACGTACCCGTTGATTCACATTACCGTTGGATGAATAGTTAGCCGTTGCAAAAGTAGCCGTTGTAAATATGTATTTGGATAGCATGTGCTGATTAATTAATAATCCTTAACCATATTATTTTTTGTTCTTTCACTTGAGGATAATGTTAATTATTCAATTATATTATTTGAATTAAACTAAACTAAAGTAGTAGAAGTAAAGCTAAAGGGCTTTTTAGCATCACATCTCCATCCTCTCGTAGCTTTATTTGGCCACCTCAGGAAAGGTAATTAAAGGGTGATGTGGCATTATATCATTAAATAAAATTATAAGTAATAAAGGAGTTTTTTTTACCAATGTCAATTTTTTTTTTTAATATTATTTAAATCTGAATAAAATTGATATTACTAAATGATAATCAACATTTTTTTCATTATAAAATAAGTTACAATTTTTAATTAAATTAAATTCTAAAACTTAATATTTTATCTAAATAAAATATTTAACGGAAAATTATTTTTTAATATAAACAAAATTTGAAAAATATAAAAATATTTAAATAAACTCCCCAAATCTCCACCTAAAACCAAAGTAGATGAGATTTACTTTCAATTCATGAGTTTTTTAATATAACTCTATCTCACGTGCTTATTTTAACGACGCTCATCGCTAATATCAACGCATTGAGTAGCGACACGTAGATATCCATATTTTCATATTTTTAACTATAAATAAATTTTAATATTTTAACTATAAATAAATTTGACTTATAAATCAATTTTAATATTTTAACTATAAATAAATTTGACTTATTGTGTTAAGTATAAATAAATTTAAAATGCCATTCGAAATGTGTAGATAGTAAAATTATCTCCAAAGTGATAAAATAAATAGTAATATGAGTGATTTTTTTTAATGGAATATAGATTTTAGGAAATTCTTTAGGTATTTATTTTGAGTTGGAGGATGGTACAAGAGGACATATCATTTATAGTATTCAACTATTTAAGTTAATTTATTGGGTTTAATAAATTGAATAAGATGGGGTGGATTTTGGTTCACTTATGTGTAACTAGTCATAAAACCATTTAATACAATCTCTTTAAATGTAATTACACATTAAACTATTATTAAACCTTACAATATCAAAGTGTTTCTACTCTCATGACTTTAGAAAAACCTTCACTAAAATTAAACCTTACCTAGTAATGAATCAAAATTAGTGATTTTGATAATATTTATATTATTAAAATAATCATTAAAAAATGTAATTCTTTTACATACCAAAGAAGAACTAGGTACAAGTTGTTTAAAGTATTATAACTATACTTACACATTAAAATATTAATGAAATGGGAATAACAAATAACAAATTACTGAGGAAATGTACAAGTTGTATAAGGTATTATAACAACATTTACACATTAAATTATTAATGAAATGACAAAATAATGAATAACAATGAATTATGGGTAGAATTTGTTCTTTTAATCTATAAGAGTGATATATATTAAAGTGGAAAAATTTGTATAAGTATATTTTCTCAATTTTAAAAAAAATTATATGAAAAACTTAAGTGTAATAAGTATTTTTTTTCAAATTAAAAAAATAATTATATAATCTAAAATTATGTAATAATTTAATTTAATAAATTTATAATTATTTTTTTACAAAACTAAAAAAATTATATTAATATTTAAAAGGTTGAAAGTTTTATAGTAATTTAATAGCAATATTATAATAAGTTTATTTTTTTTTATGATGATGATGATGATGATGATGATGATTAACGTCCACTAAGACCGAATTGGTCTATTGGACCTTAAGAGGGTAAGTGATTACTTGTGATTCTTAAGAATTTTGTTTATGTGCCCGAAAAGCATTAAGAGAAGATTTCCAAGATCACCATACTTTTGTTGAGTTAAGAGGTTAGGAAGGTTGGTAGTGTGACAAATATTTTGAAAATGAGATATAATATGGGTATAGGCTGGACAATCTAAGAGAAAGTGTTTTTCATCTTCAACCTTATTAGTGTCACAAAGGTGACACACTCTTTCATCCCATGGCGTTTTAGGAATTGACCAACGCCCAGTTTCACTATGCAACTCGTGAGAATTTGTTCTTATCTTAGCAATGCTTATTTTTTTCTTTACACTTGGAAAAACAGATAGATAATTTTGATCTTCTAGATTATGGTTGATTACATCCTTATAATACCTTAATTTTCTTTTTTCCTCTAACTCTTTACCACACCACATTTTCTCCTTAAATTTTGACTTGACGTTTTTTTAATAGTATCTTTATTCTGCAAAATGGTGTCTTCCATGATTCCCCAATAGTTTAGCCAAGATCGGACATCTTTATGCCATCCTCGCTTGAATCGATGGTGGTTATGACTTGATTTTGAAGCAATTTTAGGAAGCCTCTTGTCTTCCATGTTGTTTAACTTGTTCTTATACATTAGGTATCTAGTCATAGCCATGCTCTCAATGGGGGAGAAGCTTGTTTCTAAGAGGAGGATGGGGGAGAAGCTTGTTTCTAAGAGAGGATGGGATATGTATTTATTTCTTTTAATTTGAGATTATAGGTTATAAAATTATTTTGTATTTGCTCTATCTTTCTCCACAGATTCATGAGAGATACTACAACACCATACTTCACATCCATAAAAAAATAATAGGTGTAACAAGAGTCTCAAAGAGGAGCTTCTTCTTTCTTTATCCCAACTCCAAAGATCAACTCATTTACATAATTGTTTTCAAGCTCATAATAATCTTTCCATCCCAATAATCCTTTTCTCAATGCTATAATTCCAATTGAGCTTGTAGAAAATATCAATTTCTAAGATATTTGCATGGTCACTTCTCCAAGTTGTTGTTGTCATATACTTAAGGTAAGAATATATACGAAGGTATCATAAGGGATCTTATTGAATTTAATAATCATGACCTTAGTCTTATCAGTATTAACAGTCATACCCATATTGGAGAAAAAATCATTGAGGATTCTTAGTTGGCTTTCAAGATCATGGGGACTCCTTGCCATAAGAACGATATCATCGGCATAAAGAAGAAGATTGATGACTATACCAGTGAGAGTAGGGCCGACACAACTTGTTTTTTCCAAGCAATCTTCTAACTTGTGAATGTATATGCCAAAAAGGGTAGGGGACAAGGGACAACCTTGTTTGACTCTGATATTGCAGATAATCTCTTTTGACCAGCCCTCAGTGTTTTTAAACTTAGCAATAACGTTCTCATACATATTTATTGTAGAAGCCCTCAACTCGAGAGACACTTGTATCTCTTCCAACCTATTCTAAAGGTTTTTCCTAAGAACCATGTCAAAAACTTTTTTAAAGTCAACAAAACAACAAAAAAGATTGGTTTTAATATTGTGGAACTCTTCTGCAATGATCCTAAAGATAACAAGATGGTCCACAGTTGAATGATATCTCTAATATACCTCATTGCAATGTGATAAAATAATAAATAATAAGATAAATTATGTTCAAAATTTATAAATAGTTTCTTTGAATTTAAAATATCCTCTTCTTTTATATAATATTCTATATTAATTTTAAGAATTGTTTTAAAAGTAATGTTCCCTTATTAAGGGAAAAATTATTTAATTACAAAATGAATATGTATGTTTACTCGATACCCTCTTCCTATATCAAACATAAACATATTGTATAAATGTAAATTTGTAATAATAAATAATAAATATTTTTATATCAGTCAACTTGATTCGATAATTTATTTCAATTATCAAAATATTCAAAAGTTCTAACTGAAATGAGTATCATAATTATTTTTACTTTCCAAGAAATTCCATGGAAGAACATTAAAGAATAAATATTATATTATGTATGGTATTTGTAAGTAATCTAAATTTTGTCCAAAAATATTAATTATGTAAGATATCCCTATGCTATGAAATGTGAGAGCAAAGTTTGGTTTCTTCAAGCACGTTTGAATTTTTAAATTTAAATAAAATAAAATAAAAAATAATTTTTTATAATTTTAAAATTTATTCTAATTTCTTCCTCTTTATTTATTTGAATTTATATCAATTTAAGATAATCCCGGCATACAATAAAATATAATTAAGTAAATGTAAATGTGATGGTGACCAAATTGACTTTAAACTGCACAAGCACGTCACTTCATATTGAAAGACATGCTTATGCCTAAGACATAAATTCGACAAGCAACTTTGTATAAGTAAATATCCCTCAATCGGCTTTGAATTCCTTATATAATTTTTTATCATTTCTCCTTAAGTTTTCGGCATCCTAGTCAGCACCACATCTTGTCCACGTGTAATGGATTCTGGTCTAGGGTTCAACGATCGTGTATATATATATATATATATCGGGGAATCAGCAACTCACGGTGGATACCGTCCGCTACCACTATAACCCCATGTGCGTCAGACAACCCTCTAGCATGGAGCACAAGTAAATCGGGGTGAGAATTGAACTTGAGACCTCCTTTACATATTTCCTTCCATTTACACGACACTTGTCAATTGGTTTACACCCCAATCGGTCTACACCCCCGTGGGCCTATTAATTGAACCGTTTATCACTTTAAAAATTAAAAAAATGTGTAGGTATATGTATTTATTTTTTTCAATGTTTTTTTTCCAAGAGTCTTGTTTAAAATTTATTGAGAAATTTAGAAAATTGCAAATAGATTACATATTACTTTAATTATCCAAATTTAATGATGATTGTCCAAAAATAAAAAAATATATAATTTGTAGACTACATAAAAAATATAAATAAACTCACATGAGTGAGCCTAATTGTTAAGAATATGTATTTCCTCCTAAGAGATCACACGTTCAAACCCAGAGGGCCTAGAATATGTATATCTATCTAATTGTCAAATGGCTAGAAAGGAAAATCGTCTCACAAACAAGAGCGTCACAGCCTGAGTGGGCCTAATGGTTAAGAACATGTGTTTCCTCTTAAGAGGTCACAAGTTCAAATCCAGAGGGGGGTAGGGTATGTATACCTCCGTAGACTTTACTAGTCAAATCGTTGAGCAGAGGGGGGTCTCTTGTCCCACAAACAAGGGGGTCTCATACACTAATTGGGTGTGGCTTAACCATAACCTTAAAAATAGATTATTATTATTATTATACACCAATTTGATGTCTAACTTGGCAGTGACCTTAAAACTAAATTATTATTTTTATTATTATATATTGGCCACTTATTTATTTTATTTTAATTTTTTAATAGTACCATTTTCATTTGGATATTATAAAGGGCATTATTCTGGACAAGCACTTAAGCTTTTTATAACAAAGAATTGCACTATAACCGAGATCACAAGGTACACTATTGGAAGAGGAACTCGTATAGGGTACAATTAGGGCTAACCAATACTTCATGTATATTAAAAATAATTTTTATTCAAACCATCTTTAGAGATATTTCAGTTAGGCATTTACAAGTCTATGCCAACTTCTTAATTTAGCTTGGATTGTAAGCTCTAATATTACGAGCTATTTTTTCTTCTTATTCCCAAGTTCAAAATGCCCTTCAAGTAATTAGTTGGATGAGTACAATTGGTCCAAAAAAAAATTCTAGGTAAATATGGAAGACAACTTAGAAGGCCCAATCAATCAAGCACATCACTACGTTAGTGTTAATGCATAATCACCTGACAATCTTAACCATTTAGAAGAAGATTGTGTACCCTCCCCAGGCTTCTTCTTTCTTTTAGGTTGGGGGTCCAAAGGTGCCCTCTTTGTCTTCCTTGTTGAATACTCGGACAACCTCGATCTCTAGGGAATTTTTGAACTGACCCAAGGTTTATACCTTAAACAAGTGGATACCAACCTTTAGTCTTAAAAGTATGGTCTTGTCAAACCCCTATGGGGAACTAACTAGCCTTACAGATGATGGTGAAGAAGATATGGACTATGATCATACCAATCCATAATGAAGGTAGCTTCATGGAATATCAAGGGGCTTACAAAGCCCTATAGAAAATCCATGGTTTGATGAATTTGAACTTTGAATATTGATTAAGATATTTTGTGTTTGTAGGAAGTTAATAAGTCTAGTTGGTTTCTTAGAACAACACTCAATGTGATATGGTTAAATATTGGTGTTTATTCTTCTAGTGATATGGATGTCAAAGGGGTTGTTGTTATGCCAGTTTCAACTAGCCTTACTTCTCTTATTATGGGTTGGGACATAGACCCATCACAAAGAATTGTTTGGATCTTTTTTAAGCTAACCTCTAGGTGTCTAATGATATAGAGAAGAGGGCCTAATGGTTAAGAACATGTGTTTCCTTCTAAGAGGTAACAAGTTCAAATCCAGAGAGAGGTAGGGTATGTATACCTCTATAGATTTTAACAGTCTAATCATTGCGCGAAGAGGGTCTCTTGTCCCACAAACAAGAGGGTCTCATACACCAATTTAGTGTCTGGCTTGGTCGTGACCTTAAAATTAGATTATTATTATTATTATTATTATAGTATGCATGGCCACTTGTTTATTTTATTTTAATATTTGATAGTAACATTTTCATTTGAATATTGATCTCAAAACTATGGCCAGCCCCTCAGTAATCCTCCTCCAGGAGACCAAAATGGAGGCGTCAATTATTCTAGAAACAACAAAAAAGGTTTTCAAAACTGTCGTTGGATCAGTTGTAAGTTCTCAAGGAGCCTCTGGCAGCATAACAACTCTTTGGGACGATCAAATCTGGACTCTCGAGGTAACTCTAGAAACTCAAAGTTATCTTCTAACAGTTCTTAAAAATAAGGATAATAGTAATACCATCTCAGTAATCAATGTCTATATGCCCAACTACTACAAGGACACAATGACTTGCTGGAACTCCCTTTCCATGCTCAAAAATACCATCGATCTCTCCTCTTGCATAATAGGTGGAGATTTCAATACTCACCTCAATACAGGGGGGGGGAAAGGAGGCAGTAAAATCAGAGACCCCTTCTCTGAAAATCTAATTGATTTAATCACAGATTGGGATCTGCAGGATGTCAAACCACCCAAAGAAAAGTATACTTGGAACAATAGATGATCTGGACTCTGCCATATAGCAACTCGTCTAGATTGCTTCCTTATTAGAAACAATTACCTTCTCTCCCCTCAAGACATCTCCTCTAATATCCTTCCATCTGTTGTTTCTAATCACAAGCCAATCTCCCTAAACTTTAAAAATCCTCAAAATTTCGCCCCCTTCCCCTTCCGCTTTAACCCTCTTTGGATCGAAGATCCTGCTATCCTTCTAATTATTCAAAATGCGTGGTCCACCCCCTTCTCTGGGTCCCCGAATTATATTTGGGAAATTAAGCTTAAGGCGGTCAAAATAGCTCTCAAAGATTGGGTGAAAACGTCTTTTATCCCACCAAAACAAGAAAGGCAAGAAAAGATAGATCAACTCATGAAAGTTCAACTTCGGTTAGAAGAAGAGACAGTCACCGAATCACTTCTGAATCAAGAAAAATAAGCTCACCAACAAATTCATCACTCCTTACGCAGAGAAGAAGAACACTGGAGACTGAAATCCAGAAGCCTCTGGATAAAAGTGGGAGACTCAAACACATCCTACTTCCACAAACAAGCTTAGACTCAGAGGAACAAAAACATAGTTACCTCCATTCTTTCAATTATTGGTCAACAACTCGATACTTTTGATCAAGTTAAAGAAGAGGCCTTCCATCACTTCAATAACTTATATCAACAACCAAGTAACAAAGGAACAAATGAAGAAGTTCTAAACATGCTAGCCAATATTCCAAGCATAGTCTCTGTGCATGAAAACAATCAATTAGTCAGGGAGATAACAGAAGAAGAAATATCCAAAGCAGTTTGGGACATGGACCCTGACAAAGCTCCTGGACCTGACGGATTTCCAACCAGATTTTACTGTTCTTTTCGGGCCATCATCAAACGAGATTTAAAGAAAATGCTGAACTACACCCTCCAAAAGCAGAAAATTGGAGGAGCTACAAACTCCACTTTCCTAGCTCTTATACCCAAAGACTCCAACCCCTCCAATTTCTCCCGTTTCCACCCCATCTCCCCATGTAATTCCTCTTATAAAATCCTTACCAAGATCATTGCAAATCGTCTAAATCCCTTGCTTTCAAAACTTATCTCAGAAAATCAGGGTGGTTTTTTAAAGGAGAAATAGATTACAGACAATATCGTGCTTGTATAAGAGGCCATACACTCCAACAAGAAATGAAAATCCCCAGGAATGGTCGTCAAACTTGATATGGTGAATGCTTTCGATCGTGTCAAACATTCTTTCATGTTCTCAGTCCTCAAAGATTATGGGTTTTCCGAAAATTTCATCGGTTGGATGAGAGCTTGCATCGACTCTCCTTGGATCTATCCCTTAATAAATGGGCGACCTTCGCAATTTTTCAAGGCTAGCAGAGGACTCCGTCAAGGATGCCCCCTTTCCCCCTTCCTATACATTCTTCTAGTTGATTCTCTCAACCGAAAACTAGAAGATGAAAGAAGAGAGGGTAGACTCCTCGAGTTACTTATTGCAAGAGGGGTCAAGGAAATAAA
>SNQJ01S0071672.1:59793-77286 GCA_010110895.2 Picea sitchensis | reverse complement strand
TATCTAGCAATTAAGAACTTTCTAATTTAAATTGAACTAGCAAATTAATAATGGGGAAAGTCATTAAAACCTGTAAGGGAATTTGGGGACACCTAGGAGTGATTTTAGGAGTGACTCTAGGTGGATGAGGGAAATAAGGGTAATTAATTAATTAAAGAAATTAGTTTTTGGAGGAATGAAGGGGATGGGTGACACATGTACGGGGAGATTTTTATGAATTAATTTATTAAACTTTAAATAAAATGGGATTTTGGGAAAGTAAGGGACTTCTAAACTCTATATAATGGAGGGAGGAGAAGGATGATGGGGGCCTTCTGATTTACATAACGTTACGCTGTAGAAATCTATAATTGACTGACTTAGCTTGTGGGAGTTGGGATACCCATCTCGGTGAGGAGTGATAGCTTGGCCTTGCGATGCGAGCTGGGAGCTAGTTGATTCTCTAGTTAGTGTCCATGGACCCTTTGCAGCTCGGGGGGATAAGGGGGAAGAAGAGTACCCCTAGAATTGGCTGGGAGGTATCGGTGAAGTCTCATCGATTGGTGAGCGATAGTTACACAGAGTGCACGAGACATCAACTCAGAGCGGGCGATAAGGCAATGATACACTTTCTCTATTTTTGCATGGTAGATTGTAGTATGGTTTATGCTTTGGATCGACATGTTAATTGGGTAAGGAAATTGATTGTATTAGAATTCTAGTTGATGACTGCATTTTTCCATAGCCTATATCTTAGATATTGATTGACTCCCATGGCCTTCGATTCCCAGCATGTCTTGACTGCCCTTTGGTGTTTTGATTGTGAAGATAGTGTCTATTTTTTCCTTTCATCCCTAGCTCATCAGTCCTCACCTGAGAAGTCTGCCAGGAGTCTGATCTACAGTCGTCGCTTTGGCATTAATAGACCTATGGATCTCAACACCCTTCTTTTTTGTGCATGGATGATGAGTGAAGGACAATATTGTCAGTCATCTACCTTCGTTGTTGTCGTTGGCTAATTGTTTGACTTGCGCCTTCTAGCAAAACCTCTGCGTATGGATTATCTTCCATCCTTGTTGGTTTTTTTTCTCTGCGCCTTGACTGATAGAATCCCTGTGATCATTTCAATGACCTTTCCTAATGGATAATTGCGTTCCTCTTATTGTTGTCTACATTGTATTGGTATTCTGCCAATGGAAAAACGATTTGATTTCATGTCTACATTTTTGTATTGGTATCCTGGAAATGGAAAAACATTTTTGTATGTTATTCATGTCTGCATTGTGTTGGTAATATGGCAATGGAAAAAAAATTTGATTTCATGTCTGCATTTTTGTATTGGTATCCTAGAAATGGAAAACATTTTTGTTTGTTATTCATGTCTGTGTTGTATTGGTAATCTGGCAATGGAAAAACGATTTGATTTCATGTCTGCATTTTTGTATTGGTATCCTGGAATGGAAAAACGTTTTTACTTATTATTCCTGTCTGCGTTGTTTTTTTATTTACCTTAGCATTTTTATAATGACCAATTTTTGTTGATCTCTTGTATAGCTTCGAGTTTGCAAATCTTTTATTTGATAACAAATTGCCACTTAAAAATGTGACTAAGTTTTTTGTTTAAATGACCAGCCTTGCTTTAAAAACGTGACTAAGTTTGTTGTTTAAAGGACCACCATTTTTCCTTAAGAATGTGATGGATTTTGTTGTTTAAATGACCACCATTTTGCCACCTAAAAACGTGACTGAGTTTGTTGTTTAAAAAGCCCACAAATTTTCTTTAAATGGATTGCCTGAGCTTGCTGTAAATGCCCATGATTTGGCTATTAAAACGCTTGTCTGAGCTTGTTGTAAACACCCACGATTTGGCTATTAAAATGCTTTCCTGAGCTTGCTGTATTTACCCAAGATTTTTGGCATTTAGATGTGACTAAGTTTTCTGTAAATGACCATGGATTTGCCCAAAAAGATTGACTGATTTCACTTTTTAAGGAACACACTTTTGCTAATTAGAATGATGATTGCATTGCTGGTATGCCCATGATTTTTTCCTTTAATTGTGGACTATGTTTGCGTTGAATGGCCACGAGTTTTATTAACTGTTGACTGCACCTCTTAACCTGGAAAAGACAATATTTCTAGACAACTAACTAGGCGTTCATACTACTGAGCCTTACCTTTACCTGGCAGCGCGTCTAGTTGGCATAGTTGGATTGGAACAACTTTCCTCCCCCTTTTTTTTGTAGTATTAAGTATTTTTATAGGATTTTTTCATTTGCATCGACTTTAGTGTCTGGTTCTGAATGACTTAATTAAGATCAGGCCTTGTAATTAATTCATTTTAACATTTATGACAGTAAATCTTATTTACTACAACTGGTAGTAATCTCCTTTAACATTTATGACAGTAAATATTATTTACTACTTATGGAAGTAATATCCTTTTTACATTTATGTTAGTAAATCTTATTACTACAGATGGAAGTAATCTCTTTTAACATTTATGACAGAAAAATATTATTAAATACATATGGAAGTAAATCTAATTATAGGTACAGGGCCTCAGTTTCTCATTAAATGTATATGGCTTTATGACATTTACACTTCTTAGTAGATTCTTTTAATGTTCATAGACAACTGTCATTTTGGTACGGTTAGTGTAGACAAACAACATCTGGCAATTTAATGAGTTAATAAATGTTCATTGTTGCATTTTTCCTTGAAGCAGTTAAGGTTGTTAATTGACATCAATTGCTAGTTAGATTGAATTTGGGATTAATTTAGATTTTCCCGCTTATACCTTATTAATGTTTAAATGATATTGTAATAATGTATAAATTGTAAATTAAACTTGTGAATCAGATTTGTTTAAGGACTAATGTAGAATCAAAATCTCTCAACAAGTAGTAGTATTAACTTGCTAAATTCTAATTTGTGGTTAATGCTCATTATTATATAGTGGTTGTCTAAATTGGTAATTAGACTCTCTAATTTAGAACTGTATATCGTGTTAATTTAGGTGGTAAATCAGTGACTCGTAATCTAGACAGGTAAGGTAGATCTGTATTTAATTATATTTTTGACTAGCTTAGACCAAATGAATGGGTTGGGTTGTTGCACGGTCATGTCAAAACTTGTGTTTTCTTGTTAGCATCAGCCTGCGTCTTTCTAACCCGTTGCTTGGGGTGTGGGTGTAGTCTTGTTGTCCGTGGTATTGTCCTAGCATGTCAGATTTTTATAGAGTCTTCAGTCTGGATAGGATGTGTTGTGCAAAGGTTTTCGATGTGTCTATCACATGGGGATGACATGATTCCTGATGAGGGGATCATGGCACGCCCAGTGGGATAGCGACGAATGAATACTTGGCTGAAGTTAGTGCGAGTGGTGGAGTGTTGTCGAGCATGGTAAGTTGCTTGGGCACATGGGTGAAACGCCTTCATGCACTTGTTTCATGCACCTTGAGGTTCTAGTATTGTTCGTACACGTCATTGTGTCAGGAATGGGAAGTTGTCCCTTAGCAGGTAGGAGTGTCTTGATCACGTTGGGTGAGTAGTCGTTCCTCCTTATTATTCTGTGCATGTTTTTCCCAGTTTCCCTTATGCCTGTGTGTGGTGTCATAGTATCCTGTTGCCTAGACTGTGTGCTTGCATTCCTCATCAGTGGTGTGGTTAAATTGTTGTCATCGTCGCCTTCTNTGTTGTCTTAATAATGGGGTCGTTACATCAATCCAGGGAAGGAACTATATGTCACCCACCAATGCACTTTCAATAGACTATGTTCCCCTAGAAGGAAGAATGGGGACAAGTTTTGTTTCATATATGGAGATATGTGATGTGATGATAGAACAATGATACATGTGGGAAATACATAGAATCTATAAAAATTTCCCTTGGTGCTTCACCCTGAAAACCAAAAAGAAGCTTTTTCACATTCCCAAGGTAAAGCATAAGATATACCTTTAGAAGGATGAAGTAAAATGTGATGTTTCACCTATGGAGCTATGTGATGCAACTCTAGCACAACCATAGCTATGCAAAAGGCACTAAATCTATAAATCGCACCTTTAAAGCATTGTCCTCGACATCAAAGAGAAATTTTTTTCACATTCTTGAAGTAAAGCATAAGATGGATCTCTTTAATTTATGCAAAACAATGTTGTAAATTGAATAGTTGTACAAAAAAACTCATTTTGTTGATTATCTAACAAATTGTCGTCCACAATACTATTTTCCTTGTACAAGTTTCATCCACCATGCACCTTTTGCAACAAAAATAGTCATAAATATTTTTGATGAAATACATAAATGTATTTTAAAAACTCTCTAGGATTCCACTCCATTGTTAATTGACGCATCATATAAACCTATTTCCTAGAGAAGTATTACCCAACGAACCTTATATTACAAATCATTGCTAGATAATGATGAGATACCCAACAAATATAGGGTCTCTTACAGAAGCGATACATTTGATTGAACACATCACCATGTGCGAGCATGATCATGCTAGTGTCAAAGAAATATGTGTTCCTTTTGTGAGTAAAAAACTTACCAACATGAGTTATGGGTTATATACACCTATGTCCATTCCTTTTCACCCATGGGAATCAATCTTTGTGGATTTTTTGTGAGGTTCCCTTATCACATTCCACCACCATAATGGAAGTTTTGGTCAATTGGTTCTCGAATATGGTGATCTTTGTGCCATGAATAAGACATTGTGAAACACTTATTCACATATATTTGGTTATATTTAAGTCATCCACTTCTATTGTCAATGAAAAAAATACCAATCCATTCCTATAATTAGGAATCTCTTTGGGATCTACATGACACAATTTTGGACACATCTGCAAATTTCCATTCTTAATTCAACAAAAGTTGTTAACCAAACTCATATGCACTTGCTTCACATGTATAATCACAAGAGTCCATGCACAGATGATGGAAAAACTTGCTTCCAGTCACCCATTTTTATAACTTCCTCAATATAATGTGACACAATGTGGCCCCTTTGAAATATACTTTAGATTTCAACCTATTGGCCAATAGTCATTTCCTATCTGACACCTCCAATGATGGGAACCTTTGTGTCTACATAGAAAATATGTTAACAAAGAAACACACTTCATTGATAACACCCAAAATACTCAGTGCAATTAGATGAGATTCCATGAAAAGCCTTGACAAAGTTCAAGAAGTGACATGACAAGGACTGTGTCTTCAACAACTTCTTAGTTGGGGACAATGTGTGGCTTCATATTTAGAAATAAAAATTCAAGGCATCGTATCTCAAGTGTATGTCACTACAATACATATGATATACCATCACTAAGTAGTGTGGTTATAAGGAATTCAACCTCAAATTTCCACCCTACCTTGGGGTGTTTCAAATCTTCAATGTTGAGCTCATATGGCCTTATAGTCCTCCAATACCTTAGTAAAGTACAAAATAGTGAAAGCATTCAATGGATATAGACATAAAATTCAACTCACCAATGACTAATAATCAAGTCATTAATAAGAGGATGTGCCATGCATGCCACAAGTATAGGTTTTGCACCATGTAACTCCTTGATAATACACAATAAACATGGTGGTTTACATAGACCATTTGAAATCCTTGTGAGGATTGGATGAGTTGCAGGTCAAATTCCATTACCTCTAAACCTACTTAAGGTGTATAATATAATTCCTATTTAAGTTTTTCACTAGTATGTATTAGACAGATCCCGTGAGATAAAAAGAGTAATTTCTATGTGACCGAGGAAAGGTCATTCCAAACAAAGATAGTATAGATATTTCCAAGTAGATGGTCTTGTTTTTGTATTAATTAAAGTCCAATGGCACAAGTATATCCCAAGATTTTCTTGATTGTATCCTAGAGAAAACTCTACTTGAGATTTGTACCTATGTGATTTTTTGGACCATTCTATCTTGTGCATGTGGTCTACTCACTAACAACATGTTCACATGTGACTAAAGGTACAACCAAACAAGTACATGTCATATATTTCTTCATTGAGTGAGGGAAACTTAGGAAAAATAGAGGGAAATGTTACTGCATCTAGTAGGTATGATACGCGAAGAAGGACTAGAGGTGAAAAATTTAGAAGAAAATTTCGAGATGCATGGAATTTTTTCTTGTCAAAGGAGGATCATGCTCTTATGATGATGAAAAAATAGGATACATAGATGTTCCACTCAGGTATAATAATATGGTCAAACAATGGGTACCTAAGGAACTGACTCTGTTAGACACTGACTTCATTGTCAACAATAGGACATATCGCATTTCCCCATCCTCCATGTGTAACAACCCCTCTGTTACAACATATAAGTACTCGTGGAACAGTAAGAAATATTTATTTATTTTTGACATCCATAGCACATCATTTGAACTAGTGAAACATGATAGTGATATACATCAACAATACTCATTCTATTTCTCTCATTTCATTGAACTATTGGATTTAGATATCACTTAATACATGAAGGATCTGCCACTTCACATATAATAACATATAAGCTATCTACCCAACCTATCCTGCAAGGTTAGGACCTCCAAGACACATAATCAATGCTCAAGTATAGGATTTGTCCGATTGATCTTGTCCATTTAAGGTCTCAAGACTAGAAATTGTTATGAGGAACCATGAAGTATCTAATTCCCATACCTTCAATCTATTCCATAAATCAAATAATTTCTAGCAGTCTTGTGTGAAAATTTTCGTCAAATGACATAGAAAAACCGATATATTAGTCATCACCTCATAACACAATGTATACTATTTCAATAATTCATCATCTTACGTATTTAAAGAATAGGAAACAATCGAATAAAATCAGGACATAAACTTAATCAGTAACAGAGACCTTCAACATGCAACCTAATAAGATGAAAGTTCCATCTTACTCTAGTTTACTGGGGAAAAGTGACAACCCTACATAGTAAATCCAAGTAGAAAGCTACCGATCTATATCATAAATTAAATGAGGAAAACAACAACAGAGGAAAGCTCCCAACACAAAGTAGAATCATAAGCTTACTATGTACTTTTGTGAACCAACAGATACTATGAAGAAATAAATCTGCAACCGAGTGAAAGTCTATTCTAATATTGAGTTAATAATTTTATATATGGAACCTAAAATTCGTCTTCTGGGTGTCACAGTGAAACACTTCCAGAGACAACTCTAGAAGTGCATGGATAGGCTCCTTGAAATCCCAAGTTTAGAAGATATAGTCCTTGGTGTGTGCAGACATCCTCTTAAGTCAGGAGAGGTTTCTAACCTTTAGAACTACGAAGCTCAGAAGAGATAGTGTGAACATGCACAGGAGAGGCACAAAGTACACACTCAACAATTATAATTCAGAGGTCATGAGGGATGCGCTATTGAGCACTGGAGTTCATTTCAAAGGTAAAGCTCAAGAAGGATAGCCTGTGCAGGGTTCAAAAGAGGAAAACAATGGTTGAAATCCCTTCGAAGGAAACCAATGGACATGATTATATCAAGAGGAAATCACAATCCCCATGACCATTGGATTAGACAAAAATGTGCACTCGTTAAAACCCAGAGACATTCGGGCTTCATCACTTTGGGATATCCAAGTTATTTATCTTGAGAGAGCCCCAAAGTCCAAATTTACAAAGTGATCTACACTATATATTAGTGGGTGATTTCTAGTCATTGGATCTGTAGGGGTTCAATGATCTAGTGAGAATGGGTTCGTAACCATAGAGAGTCAAGAAACCCCAAAGATCCAAAGTCCTAGAGTGAAGGACAGTCGTAGATCTAGCGATTGATCGAGAGTCGTTATATCTACAAGCCTTCGTTCTTTGGCGGTTCAGTTAACCGCCACTTCGACAAAAATTGAGACATGAAGCTAAAGGTTAAGGAACTCCCGAAGTTTCAAAGTCCAGAGTAAATCCTTACCATCCAATGCTAGGTACACATATCCATAGATCCTAAGTATTCAGAATTTGGCCAAATGGGAGGTGGTGAGTGAGAGTTGTTTTGATGAGAAAAGTATCAAACTCTCGGAGTTCCAAAGTTAATAAAGGACCATCAGATCTGAGGGTTCGACCTTTGTTTGTTTGGAGGTAACGTGAGTTGTAGAAGAAAAAAACTCTAAAGCCCAGAGCTCCAGAGTTACTTCTAGCCATATATTGGAGCAAGGTAAAGGAACCATTGATCTCCAAGTTAATCAGGATTCGACTCTCCGGCTAAGTTAAGAGGTAAAATTTAAGGATTACAAAAACAATGAAGTTATAAACTTTCGGAGTAAAGGTGATCTGTAGATCTAGCGAACAATCAAGGACCATTATATATTTAAGTCTTAGTCCTTCGTAGGTTCGACAATTCAACACTCCGGAGGAAATGGGTTCATGTTTACAAAAAGGGGAAACTCCCAGAGTTCTGAACTTTGGAGTGGAAAACAACTGTTAATTTGAGGGAGAGTGTAAATTGTCAAATCTCCAAGATCTTCAAAGCTGCGATGATCTAGGTTGAACAGTTTCAAGTTGTGAAAACGGGGAAAACCCATAATTCTGGAGTTCCATGGTGGATCTCCTCCATAGAAACTCGTATAATGAAAATTTGTGTCAGTCGCTAGATTGGATTACTAAAAATTAAGAAAGGAAGTTGGGGTAGGGTTAACCTACGACTTCTGGCCAACTCAACTCAATATTGGATTCGATAAGCCATTTATACTTTGGTACCATCATGTTATCTTATCCAATATTATTCTTAACTTCTTTATGCCAGACATCATCAATTTGTAAAATTAGAATCTTTTCTCAAAGATTCTTCTTAACAGGTAATACTGAAAATATGCATGGTCTCCTACTCAATGCATCTACCACTCAGTTCATAGTTCCTTTAATGTAAGAAATTTCAAAATCGTATTCTCTAAGTAATTCTAACCAACACCTTTGTCGCGTGTTCAGGTCACTTTGTGTAAAAATATGTTGCAATCGACACTGATCTGTATTTAATTTGAATTTGTGTCCAATCAAATAATGTCTCCATACTCTCAAGGCATAAACAATAGCTAATAACTCCAAGTCATGTGTTGTGTATTTTTCTTCATTCTTTCTCAATTTCCTTGAATTGTAAGCGATCACTCGACCGTATTGCATCAAAACTCCGCCTAACCCTTCCTTGGATGCATCCATGCATAACAAGAACTCATTTTCCATGTCAAGGAATTTTATTATCGGCGTTGTCATAAAAAACTCTTTGATCCTTTGAAATGCTTCTGCACATTTCTCATTCCATAAGAACTTCTTGTTCTTCTTCTGCAATTCCATGATTGGATTTGCTATCTTCGAAAATCCTTCAAAAAAACATTGGTAATATCTTGCTAAAAACATAAAATTGTGTACTTTGTGTGTGTTTTTGGGTGTTTTCCATTCCATAATAGCCTTCACTTTCATTGGACCCACAATGATACCTTCACCAGATATGATATGTCCCAAGTAGTGAATCTTAGATTGGTAAAGAGAGCATTTTGATAGCTTCTTGTACAATTTGTTTTCACTTAGGCACTGCAGGACCAACCTCAAGTGTTCATCATGATCTTCCTTTGTCTAAGAATAAATCATAATTTTATCAATAAAAACTTGAATTTTTTTTTCCAAGTATTCACGGAACACTGCATTCATCAAACTCATGAATAGCCTAGGGCATTTTTCAATCCGAAGAGTAAAATTGTAAACTCATAGTGTCCAAATCTCGTCATGAGAGGAGTCTTAGGATATCTTCTTATTTAATCTGTAATTGGTGATATCCTGATCTCAAGTTGGGAAGAGGTTTCTAACCATTGGAACTATGGAGCTCAAAAGAGACAGTGTGAACATACACAAGGCAGGCACAAAGTACGCACTCAATAAGTAGAATCCATAACTCAGGAGGGATGCACTATTAAGCATTGGAGTTCATTTCAAAGGAAATCATAAAGAGGGACAATCTGTGTAGGGTTCAAAATAGGAAAACAAAGGTTGAAATCCCTTCGAAGGAAACTAGTGGACATGATTTGATCATGAGGAAATCAAAATCCCCATGATCGTCCGATCAGAAAAAAATGTGCACTTGTTCAGACTCAAAGACCTTTAGGCTTCGTCACTTCGATAGATACAAGTTATTTATGTTAAGAGATCCCAGAAGTCTAAAGTTACAAACTTATCTACATCATAGATCAATGGGTGATTTCTAGTCGTTGGATCCACAAGGGTTCGACGATATGGTGAGATTGCATTCTGCGATTTGGTTAATTGACACTTCGACAAAAATTTAGACATGAAGCTAAAGGTTAAGGAACTCTCAGAGTCCCAATGTTTGGAGTAAATCCTTGCCATCCAATGCTAGGTACATGTGTCCATAGATCCAAAGTATTTAGTCATGAACTCTCAGACGTGCAAAGTTAATCACGACCATTGTCGAGGGTTAATCAGGGACCATCAGATATGAGGATTCTTCCTTCGTTACTTTGGAGGTAACGTGAGTTGTAGAAGAAAAAACCATTGAATCCCGAAGCTCCAAACTTACTTCTATCCGTAGATCAGAGCAAGGTAAACAAACTATTGATCTATGAGTTAATTAGGATTCGAATCTCCAACTAAGTTAAGAGGTTAAAGTTAAGGATTATGAAAACCTTGAAGTTCTAAACTTCCGTAGTAAAGGAGATCCGTATATCTAACGAACAATCAAGGACCGTTAGATATTCAAGTCTTATTCCTCCGGAGGTTCGATAGTTCGACACTCTAGAGGAAATGGGTTGATGTTTATAAAAAGGAGAAAATCTTGGACTTCCAAACTCTAGAGTGGATGAAAACCGTAGATTTGAGGGAGAGTGTAAATCGCTAGATCTCTAAGCTCTTTGGAGGTTCGGTGATCTGGGTGGAACATTTTCAAGTTGTGCAAGCTAGGAAAATCACAAAGACTAGATTTCTGTGGTGGATCTCCACTGTAGAAACTCACGTAAGCAAAATCTGCACCAGCTGTTATATTATATTACTAAAAATTATGAAGTAAGTTGGGGTAGGGTTAACCTACAACTATCAATCAACTCAGCTCAAGACCAGATTCGATCGATTAGAACTTTGGGAGAAAAGTAGTGTTGAGTTTAAGAAACCTCTAGAGCGTCCGAGTTCTGCAGCCCTGAATAGCGCCCTTTTTTATTAGCACTAGGTTCTGTCTCCTAGTCCCAAGCATACCTTGTTTCGGTAAAGGGGCTAATGCACTACAAGTTAAAAATCAAAATTCTAGATACTTTAACAGGCCTTCCCCAGTCCAAAATTTTTTGGTTTTTTTTAAATAAAAATAAATATACTCAAGGTTATTATTAAATTGGGTTTATAAATGATTTTGATAGAATATCCACATATAAATTCGAATCAATTCAATTCACTAGAGAAATTCATGATGTAAATTCGGATCCAAACCCTTAGTTTACCAACGAACTATTCACTGTTAAGTTCCTAAAATAATATCTACAAAACTCCAGTCACATGAACTTCAATATGGATGAAGATACAAATTTTAAGAGAACATGGATCATACACAATATAAATTCAACTTTACAATGACAATCATGCCTCTCAATTTAGGGTTCGTAAAACATCCAGAATTACAACAAAAGTTTAAAATATAAACACTATAAATATTATTTGTTTGCAGCAACTGTAATTTAAAAATATTTATCTGAACTAATTATCATTGATAGAAAATGTAACCATTGGAATTCAGGCTTTCCGGTGATCCTACAGAGACTCAATTAGTCTATTATACTAATACACTCGTAACATAAATGAATTCAAAATATAAAAATAAATACCAAAACCAACAAATGTTGCGTAATGAAGATGGCATTCAAGTCTTGTGCTCTTTCCTTTCCCTTGCTTTCTAATCGCAAAGACTTCATTGGTACCTCCCAACCAACTCCATGGGTACTCTTCTTCCCCCTTATCCCCAAAGACGCAAAGGGGCCAACCACAAAAACCATAACACAATAGCTTCCAATATTTCCTTGCAAGGAAGAGCTTCCACTCTTTTCACAAGCCTCGAGTCCCAACTCTCACATGTAAAATCACAGTCAATCAAACATTTCAAAGCATAATAGTGTTTCCCCAAGGGTCTGATCCCCTTCCCTTCCATGCAAATTTCTTTATAGAATTTTTCCTCTCTGAAATATGTCCCTCATGCATAATTCATCAATTTTTAATAATTCAGTTAAACGATTATTCACCCATTACATGTGTCACATTCTCCCCAGGTTCCACAAGTAATTTCTCTTTTATTTTTATTTAAAAGCCACTTTTCCTCACATTTCCCCATGTGTTCCTAATTTTCCTCTTAGTTGTCTCTTAGTTCCCCAATCCCCTTAATTAATGGGTGTCTCCTAAATAGTTTTTAGTTAGACTTGAATTATGAGTCTTCTTAGTTAGGCTAGGGTTGGTTGACTCAAATTCTATTCTATGCACAACCCATTCTCTCATGTTGTTATTTATTTCTAAATAAAGATTCATTTTTAATAATTCCATGCACACATGTGCATTTTATCAATTATTTATGTCTTTACTTACTATTTCCTAACATTTGATTTCCTTCAAATCTTTACTCATGTCACAATTCACTTAGTCCCTTTATTTTAAATTTTAGACTTCGACTTATACTTTTGGTTGGATTTAATAATTAATAATATATTTTTCAATTAATTGTTTTAATCCAACAAGGTCTAATCATTCCTATTTTTTCTAGGCCACCTATGTTTATTGAATTGGGTTTCAATTGCATGACATGCCCTTCAAGACACATCTTCGTGCTCCAAGGGTGCCACACACATTGACTTGTTTTTGGAAGTTTTTCCAACCCCTTGGAGTAAAAACTCCATTCAGTTGACCTTGTAAGAGACTAAGTGCTTCTAAGGAATAAGGACTCATCCTTATTGCGTGCCGCTTAGAAATCTTCGTGAGTGACTGTCTAAGTCTTCCCTCACGGCATCGTGGACCACACAAATTATGTAATTGTTAAACTACAGTTCTGGCCACGATGCGAGTGCTAGTAGGTTGTGAACTGGATGTTTCCACACCTCTCCCTCAATATCTATTTTTTTTATGCAAGGCCCCTTTACTCCTTATGTGAGTCGGATTAGCAAGCATCGTCAATCCTACATCCACTCACAAAAACAGTGTAAAAAATATATATACATAAATCATACTAAAATCCATCATACATCATATGTGAATAATAATGAAATACTCAAACAATACAATCCACTCCCTGACTCAATCCAGAGTCCAAGGAAGCCCTCTGATGCCACCAACATCCATGACCTGTCATGTGTCCTGCACACTCAGGACGACTAGTCAAAAACACCTATCAACATATATATACATCAATATAATCAATCAGCCACAAC
Organism: Picea sitchensis; assembly: GCA_010110895.2. Taxonomy (NCBI): domain Eukaryota; kingdom Viridiplantae; phylum Streptophyta; class Pinopsida; order Pinales; family Pinaceae; genus Picea; species Picea sitchensis. The sequence continues at coordinate 63,885 of SNQJ01S0071672.1, read as the reverse complement.
ACCTCAACATCATCATATATAACCCATAATCTGAATGAAATCACCGTGTACCATACCTGGATCACTTGCAAGAAAGTGTTCTCAAAGGATAAGTGAATAATAGTATTCTCAGTAGAGAGGGATGTTACACCCTGCATAGCCTTTATTCCTAAGGGGCACACAATAAATTTAATATTTTTTTTTTATATAGGTGATGGCCCCTCATAGCAGCTTCCACGCCATGGGTACAATACTAGGTGTGCTCGGCGTGAAAGGACTGAAGCAACATCATTTGTTGAAGAGAACCCAATAAGAAAAGACATGGATATTGATGAATTACTTAAGAATTGGAAAACACAAAAGAAGACTAAAAGAAATTGATGATGTATAATAATTTTATAAGACAAATAGATGTACATTATATAGCTAGTATATTTGGAACATATTTTGCATGATAAACATCATTTATAAAAACTCTTTTTTATGACATATGCCTTTGAATGATAAACCTCATTTATAGCTTTACAATCACTTTTTATCAATTTTGAATATTTGTAATGCATATTTTTTAGTAGAATATAGATTGGGTATTTGGGAATTGAGAGTGATGTGAGGGGGGGAGGGGCCATAGGAGCTTCCAGCTTCACGTGGTTGGCCCTATTCATTAGAGAAAATACTATTGGAGTCATTTATTCTTGGAGCAAACCTCTCTCGATCCAATGGAGCAACAACATAGTCAATGTTGACATCAATGTTGCTCCTACATATCGAGGGAGCTTTTCTCCAAGATCATAGGACTCCAATAAATTATTCTCGAAACCCAGAGGATCTTATTCAGGCCGTCCCATCTAAGATGTCTGTGTGTCACTATTTAATATCCTCTCATATGGAATTTACAAAAAATAATATCAATGGTGTTTACTATTTGCAATCTTGTCGGTTTTAATTTCTATTAGGATTTATTAACATGTCTTAAAAGTATTTTTTGGTTTTTAATGAAAACTAAATATAATTTTTTATTTATTTACTATAGTATGCAGTTCATGCATTTGCAGATGCTCTAGATGTTGTATCAATGCAATTGTACACATTAGTATATCAAAGATCAGGTATGTCTTATCTTGTTTCTTCTTTTTATGACTTCTTAAGGTTCCTTTTATTTATTTATTTTTACATTACCATCATTTGTGGGCCTCTATGGGACCATTCATTATATCTAATGAACCACACCCAAGTATGTAGCATATATGATTCCCTTTAGTTCATCATATCATATTATTCACACGACTAATCCCCTGGATATCATAGTATACAAATAACCATAATTATTCAATAGGGTATTTGAAATGAATGAGATATAGATACCACTTTTGAGTAGAAGAACATGATTAAGAGAAGCACATGGAATTTTTACTAGTAACTCCATTGTATCATCTTAGAGTACTAGTTTATCAAGTGCAATTGATTATGTAATATGTATTACTTTTTACATAACGTGTATACTTTTTTTCTTGATATTATCCTTTGTTAACTATTTGGCATAGTACTATTCCAATTACTTGTAAACAATCATAGTAAATATTATGTGAATATCTTACGTGATTGGAACTAGTGCATAAAGGGTTACAAGATTATAACGAGATAATCTTAGTTTACACGTACTAGAAGATGGAATGAATGAAACCCATTATAACAATGTTCATCTTAGGACATAGGTGAAGTGCAACTACCCTGTCTAAGGTTACAACATTGAGATTACAAAGAATGTATAGTAATAGTTACGACTTTCTATTTATACCATATACTAGAGTAGTGATTCCATTGAATATAAACTTCATTAGTGAATCTCATCATGACGAGTAACAAGTAAAACTATTCCCATATAAGCTCTAGTTTAAGCATGTGGCATAATCAGTGTCACTAGTAACCTTCTAGCTTAATTACCTCATGTCCATAAATAATACGGTCTCATATATTATGCATAATAATTTTTGGGTTCACTATAGTGTACAAGATTAGAGATATGAGTACTAAAGCCTCTGTAATCAATGGGCACTCTGAAATTGAAATTGCAATAAGCTTATTTGCATTCTGAAACCTTGATTCAATCTACCAAATATATCTAACTCGATAAAAGGATATGCAATTGAAAACCTACAAATACTAATAGAAATTTGACTATATCTCAAACCAATAGCATTGATATCATGTTGGAGAACTAGGGAAATATGCAGATCATAGATCTAGGTAATCCAATAAGAGGAGGAATTTAAATACATTGTTACAACACTTGATCTTAATTGAACATAGTTCAACATACCTATAAGTATAAGAAACCAAATGATTTCCATACACAACACGTATAACATTCTTATTTATATATCAATGGTTAAGGTCATCTTATACAACACCAAGATATACCCAACTCCCTTCAAGTGAAGAAGACAAGTTCCACTTAGATTAGTGAGATAATATAATGAAGTCCTTGAATTCTACCTTATTCTATGCACTAGTCACTTGCTTTGGCTTAAATACCCAACCAGTTGAATTCCATTCCAACTACTATGTCAACTCTCCTAGTTGATTTTTCAACTTTTCAGTGACTATCTCTAGAATATTTGGAGGAGTGATAAACCTACATATAATTTTGTTCCAACATATATGAAAACAATACATTAGAAGTAATTTAGAATGACATGTTTATTGAGAGTGGGAGTTAGTTATACCTTAGATATCGAAACCTACTCTATAATCAATTATTCCTCCATTGTAGTAGAGGAAACATCAATTTCAACAATGTTAGTTGCATCAATGGTAGATGATACCATAATTGATGAAATGGTAGATCATTTTTGTGGATGTGCAAGATTCAATCAAATATCTTAAATACTTAAAAATCAAAATTTTAATAATGACACAATAAAACATATGAAACAAATATTACTTGTTAGTCATGTTAGGGATCCAAAATGACTAGATTGATAGATGTTGGCATGTAGTCACCATCAATCTGCATAGAAAACATTAGAATAAAATTTGGTATCTTTCCATACACTCATACAAATAGAATAACTCATTTGAATGAATATCCTTGGGCATTCACAATATTGTTAATCATAAAGTCAACTGTTATCCCAAGAAAGTGATGGAAATGGTCTCCCTCTCTAAAAATAGCACTTAGACCTATCAAAGTTGTCATTTATGTCAATTGTAACATCCCTCTCTGGCGCACTGAGCGAACTTATTCTTTGAGGACACTTGCTCGCAAGTGATCCAGATTATTATTCTATTAAAACTTTGATTTTATTATGAAGCGTTATGGGTTGATGATATGTTGTTTTACTACATTGACATAGACATGTGCTATTGACTCGGTTTTACTGAGTGTATAGGGTTTAGGACCTCGAGGATGCAAAGGCATCAATGGAACCCCTTGGAATCCGGATCGAGTCAGGGAGTGTGCCATTGGGGTTTGATTGTTTTACTGTGATACTAGTGCATCTGACTAGATGATATGATGTGGATATGTTCTGACATGATTTGTTGATGATGCAAGTTGACGATAGCTTGCCGACCAGACTCACATATGGAGTAAAGGGGTCATGCATGACTACCAGAGATGTTGAGGGAGAGGTTTGGAAAACAACTCTGCCACAACCTACTAGCACTCCCACCGTGGCTCAAAATGTAGGTTAATGATTACCTAGTTTGGGAGGACCCACGATGTCATGTGGGCAGACTACGACAGTCACTCAAGATGATTCTAAGGGTGCGCAATAAGGTGGGGGCCTTATTCCTTAGAAGCCCTTAGTCTCCCACAAGTTCACCTGGCGGAGTGTTGACTCTAGGGGTTATTGATGTCTACCAAATAAGTCAAGAGGTGAGTGGCACCCTTGAAGCACATAGTGTGTCCTGAAGGGCATATCGTGCAAGGGAACAGATGAGGCGAGTGGCACCCTTGGAGCGCCTAGTGCATCTTGAAGGGAACGTCGCACTCTTGATGATAGAGAAATGAACCTAGATGGCCTTAGGACAAATAACGTGTTAAGAAATTTTTAAAAACAATTTCCCTAGTTAATTGTCACCCTGTACGAAAATTTAAGGTTTAAGTCT
>SNQJ01S0071672.1:33239-50061 GCA_010110895.2 Picea sitchensis | reverse complement strand
CTAATAAAAAGGGGAAAGAAGGGAATAATAAAAATTAGGAAACTAAGGAATGGAGGAAACATAATAAGGGAAAGAGGGGAACTTATGGTAAAAAGTGAGGTCAACATAATAAAGAATCTGCAATTAAGAACCTTCTAATTTGAACTAAATTAGCAACTTCATTTTAGGGAAAGTATTAAAAACCTGTAAGGGAATCTATGAACACCTAGGAGTAAATTTAGGAGCAACTCTAGGTGGGTGAGGGAAATAAGAAAATTTAATAATTTAAAGAAAATAGTTAATGGAGAAACACGAGGGATGAATGACACTTGTACGAAAGAGAAATTTTTAGAAGATTTAATTAAAACTTAAAGTAAATGAAATTTGGGGAAAGTGGGAAGTTCTAAAACTCTATAAAAAAGAGGAAGGAGGAGGAAGAAGGGGATCGACTGTTAGCGTAATGTTACACTGTCGGATTAGTGTCATGACTGATTTTCTTGTGAGGAGTTGGGATTTCCCAGCTCGGATAGGAGTGGTAGCTCGGGCTTGCGAGGTGATCTGGGAGCTAGATGTACCATTTGGATACTGTGTGGCCCCATTGCGGCTCGGAGGGCTAAGGGGGAAGCAGAGCACCCCTAGCGTTGGCTGGGAGGTACCGTTGAGGTCTTGAAGGTCGACGAGTGGGAGCGACACAGAGCGCGCAGACGTCATTCGAGGCAGGCGAACAGGCAACGGTATGTTTTTCAATTATGTTGAGTAGATGGTAATAGGATGTGTACTTGGATCTGCTTGTATATTGGAAAAGTAAAATTGATGTTAAGTTTGTATAATGTTCTGCTACAGTTCTTGATTTTTAGTTTTGTTATCCTTATCTCTGATTAATGTATTCACCGTCACCCCCACCTTGTTTTACCCTTGTTGACGGTGAAGTTTTTCCTTGACAACAACGAACCCTTAATTGATTATTACATATTTTAGCCAATGAAAATAATCTCTCCCTCAACCCTTTGGCTGCACTTCCTTGTCTTGGGGGCGAACACGCACAACCCACCCTTGTAATTAACTTCTGGTCAGTTGTTTGATTTCCTGGTGTTGATATGGATACAAGTCCTTTTTTCCAGTCTGCGAGGGTGTTTGGTTAATAAAATGTTACTCCAGGGAGTTTAGTAAATGGTTAAATCTCATCTCGTTAATTTGTTGGGATTTTTTTATTTTTTTTTATCTCAGAGATTCGATTGTTCAGACTCAGTGATTAATGTTCGAATGCTAATTTAAATGTGATTATGTCCAGCAATGTTTTTTATTATCGTGGAGTCACTGTGTTCTATCTTACTCATTGTCGTGTTGTTACACTTGAAGGACCCTAAATGTTCCTCCTTGATTGTTGTTTAGTTACTGAGTTGGATAGCATTATTACTGTGTCGACGAAGGTGGTTAGACTGCGTGTTTGGGGGGTTATAATTGGTGTTAATAGCTGACCACAATTCTGCCTGTAAAACACATCCATTTATACTGTCTGGCTGACCATGATTTTGTATGTAAACGCCTCCCTTTTGCTATCTTTAATGCCCATGGGTTGCTTGGATTTGAGACTGAGTCTTCTGATTTGAAATGCCTACGAATCTTTTAATATGTCTGCCTGAGCATGTTGTCCATACCCACGGATTTGCAACAGCGACCCCTTATAAAAAAAAACCAACTAATCTCTTGTTTTAATTAGAGAACTGGTAGCGACCCCTTTTAAAAACTTAACAACATTATTCAAGGGACTGTGTGTATGACAACGATTTATTAAAATTCAGTCTGGGGTAGGCCAGCGAAACTTACCCCTGTGTTCTGGGCAGCGAATGTTGACCACGCCCTCCTATTTTTTCATTTATAAGAAATCCTTCCTTACTACGTTTCAGACTTGCTCCATTTTTTGCTATTATGGTAAGTTAGTTGGTGACGGAAATTATGATTCTATTACTGATTAATGTGGTCAAATTAGGTTGGCTTTAGTAAATGTAGATATCTTTGTGCATTGATTGTCTGAGCGTGCTTAACCTCTGACCACAACCTTTAACAAATATTTTAAAACAAAAAAAAACAACAACATTCCATATTATTGAGTTATGCTTTATTAAGATGATTGGCCAGTGAAAATGTGTTGATGAAATGGGATTAGATGTCAGACTGAGATCGATTGAGCTTCAAGGTTAAATAGCAACTATCAATTAAAAATAATTTTTTAATGTTTTTACCTTGTCAATGGAAGAATGTCTTCATTGGTGTAGTTTGGTAGAAAATTTATTTACATACATTTATCAGTTGAAATGTGATCCTTGCTTCCACAGTTCGATCTGAATTTAATGGTAATTCAGTTATCCTTACAATCATTTTTTTTATTGGTATGGATCCATGACAGTCAATTTAGTCATATAGTTCCTTTTTCATCCAATTGTTGGTAGTTATTCACAATCTACTAAATTAAATGAGCCTATCTTATTATTTGGATGGGAATATTTGTCTGAATAATGTTGAGGGAAATGTTTTATTGGGTATGGTTCTATTATAAATGGGAATTGTTTTAATTTACCTTGGGTATTGTTTAATATGATTTGGATACGGTTCAATATAATTTTGGATTGGTTTTTAATATAATTGGATAATGCTTAATATAACTTGAATATGGTTTTCATTATATCTGGATAATGCTTAAACATAACTTGGATATGTTTTCAATATAAATTGAGTATGGTTTTAATGTAATGAGGATAATGTTATTTTTGAATGTTGAGGGCATTGATTAAATCTTAGGGGGGGTTTCGTCTACCAGAGTTTGAAAAAAATAAAAAAATAAAAAAATAATTTTTGTTTGATATAAATTAGTTCGCTCCTTCACCTTTTTGACTTCTTGCATAAACGATAGGACTCTGGAATGTTGACGAAGTCTCTCCATCTTGTGCTACCCGTGGAGGGTGTCAATGTTTATTATAAGTAAAAGGTTACACTTGATTAGGTAAACCGTGATGTGCTTGGTTGCTTACGGTAAGGGTTCTAGCTACCTGTGCATTTAATGTTGTGTTTCAACGATGTTTTTCCTTAGCTTAGACGGCTTGGTCAGTTGTGTCAGGTGGGATGTAGACACCTCCATGTTCCTTAGAACAGTCGCCAGCCCTAAGACCTTAAATGGTTAAAATTGATGGGAACCTGGGCTTGAGCGTTGCTTATGTATCTTGGAGGTCCTAACCATTGCAAGGTAGGACGAGCGAGTAGTCAGACTTACTTATTGTCGATTGATCATCCTTAAATGCATGCATTTACTTGTTGTGCATCTTATGTCGTCTTTTTGTGTTCATCATGGTTTGCGTCTTGCTTGTTGTCGGGTGGCAACGCAAAGTCAAAGGTGTTTGTTTCCCTTGTACACGCACGCACACACACACACAAAAAATAAAAAAATTCTTCACTTGTTATAAGAGTTTTGTCATCGTAACGAGGAGGATCGTTACATTCTTCAATACAATTAGGAACTGGTAAGGATAAGGAAAAGAAGGAACTGTCCTCCTCATATTGGCATGAAAATGCATATGCTATGACACTTTCTTTTCCTTTCTTATATATGATCTCAAAATCATAGCCCAACATTTTGGTCATCCCCTCATTTTATTCTAGGTAGGATATATTTACTTATTATATATATTTTTGCATTATAGAGATTTAAATGTATATGATTAATTTACTATAGATTAGTTACGTACTTATAAAATTGGGTGAGGTTGATGAAATATGTATTGGTTGTGTAAATTATATATAACTTATGTTACTAATTTAATATTATTCATGTCACAAATCTATGTTATTATTATCGTGTTAAGGGTCCTTATATGATTAATCTTATCTTAGTGCACTTATAATGATCATATGATATTAATTGATAATTAATGATTAATAATGCAATATTCATGAATGTATTATATATATATATACCTCTTCCTTGTTTCCATTACATTTTGTTAAGTAAATATCTTGGGATGTTTCATATGGTATCAGAGCGATGTTCAACCCTGGGAAATTAGACCAACCCTATGACATTGGACCATTACGCATTCCACTATCTTATTTAATAGTTAGATATGTTTCACTAATAAGTTTTTGAAATTTTCTGTGTAGGTAATCATGGTTAGAGTACATAGGATGAGTAGGCGTCGTGGTACGGGAGGAAGAGGTATGCTTCCTCCAAGTGTATCCATTTTAGAGGGATCTAACCCTCAGGGTGATGAGCAAACTACTGAGCAAGAGCATATTGTAGTTGGAGATGTGGTAGGTATGATGAGATCCTTCCAGAGGTTGTCAGAGGGATTGATCAAACATCTTGATTGGGATGAGGGAAGAACGTATGAACGCAAAGAGGGTTCACAACACCCTCTAGTGGTTAGCAACAATGTACACAAGGAACTCGATAAAGTAAAATTTCTTAAGTTCATGGATGCCACAAACGACTTAGCTACCAAGGCATGGTTGGAAAACATGGCGATGTGCTTCACAATTATCGATTACACCTCCAACATGAAATTCCACATGGTAGTATTTTAGCTGAAACAGAGTGCTCTACTTTGGTGGAAGACACTCTTACCTCAATTGAACATGGTCGTTGAATATGCGTCATGGGAATTGTTCAAGGAACGATTCTGGAAGAGGTACCTTTCTGAGGAATTCATTGAGCACCAACTTAATGAGATCAATGACTTACAATAGGGTAGTCGCATGGTACTAGAGTATGAGCTAGGTTCATGGAGTTACAGAGACACTAGTAAATTTGGGTCATTTTTTGATGGCCATTTCGATGCTCTTGCAACGTTATGTCATGGAGATTGCGACAAATCTTGGGCCCACCAAATGTTTCTTCACGTTTCGTGGAAAGTGAGACAAACCTGGGATATCATCGTAAGACCGAAAACCCAAGGAGGTCGTCACAAGTGATATGAACTATAGTGGTCATCGCAAGAGTAACAGTCTAAGGAGGTCATTGCAAGAATGATGACCTAGGGAGCTCATCGCTAGAGGGACAACCTAGGGCATTTGTTGCAAGAGAGATGACCAGAGTAGTTCTTGTGATGAACTATTAAATGATAAGGTATTCTCAACGATAACGATAGTTCATTGCAAGAGCAATGAAACCTTGATAGTTGCAACAAACTATCAATACTATCCACAATCTTACTCTTCGCAAGAGAGACAACCAGAGTAGTTGTTGCGATGAACTATTCAAGGATAAGGTATCGTCGACGGTAATGATAGTTCATTGCAAGAGTGATGAAGACTCGATAATTGTGACAAACTATCAATACTATCGACGATCTTATTCGTCGCAAGAGGGACGAGATATATCTATTTAAAAATAATAATAATAAATATTAATGTAAGAGAGTGCTTTTGAGGGTTATCAATTACATTATCTCCATAACATATGTGTCACTATTAACTTGGTTCTAATTCTAGCTTAAGTGATATGCTTCACACTATATATGTAGAAACAATATGTATGTATGAATAATGATCAATGGTTATATGATATGGTCTTGTGATATGTTTTTCTCTTAATATATTTTATAGATTGTAGTTGTACCGATTCCATCTGAGGTAGAGTGGAGGTGCTATTTCTGTATTGGGTCATCTAAAGGATCAAAATAGGGATATTACACATCAAATGTAGAATGGTGATGTTATTTTTGCATTGGGTCATAAAATTGATCTTGAGAAATATTGAAGAAAGTATAGTCATTTTAAATAACACCTTCAAAACCCTATCTTCTTAAAGGATCTCCATTGAAAATTAAGCTAAATATTAAAAACCTATTTATATTTTGAGTCTTCCCCAGAAAGATGTATTCTGTAGGAAAATATGATGCTTGCAGTATAGAAGAATAAATAAATATAGTAAGTTGAAATTTCCCAAGTTTTGAAAAATGATCTATTATACCTTAATTTAAGGAATGGCGCTATCATATGGAGGATTTCACTCTATGGCCTCTACATAATGTTGACTCCACTAATTTGGGTCATCATTGATTTATAAAATGCATCATTGTTAAACAAATCTATAATTTAAATATGTTTTGGTTGGTTATCCTTGGGGATGTAGAGACTTTCACTAGGTAAATGATAAGGCTTAAAGGAACCTACACATGATATAATGAAAATGAAATATAAGACACATATGTATTATATCTTATAAGTGTTACACTATACATAAAAAAACAAAATACAAAGGGATCTATCGTTTTCTCATTTTAACATGTTTTTGGGAGAGAAAATGTAAAGGAGAAAGGACACAGAGCCATTTTGGAGAATGCCAACCGACCATCCCTCAATGACATGACCATCCAATTGGCCCTAAAATCATTTCAGTGGATGAGCATTAGATAATAATTCCTATCAAATAAGGATGGAGACAATTTCATTGTTGTGGAAAACATTATTGAGGTAGGGTTATTTCTTTTTATGTTTCCTAAAATCATTCACTTTCTTTTCTTATTGATATTAGAATGATGTTTTTTGTTTAATAAAAACATTATGTTTGTCATAAATAGTCATCTTTTTTTGTTTCCAATTGAAAATCCTCAAAACCAAAACCTTGAAAATACTAATTTTCAAAATCCTAACCGTCAAAACATGGATCCCAAAAATAAAATACAAAACCCTTCAATNAAAAACATTATGTTTGTCATAAATAGTCATCTTTTTTTGTTTCCAATTGAAAATCCTCAAAACCAAAACCTTGAAAATACTAATTTTCAAAATCCTAACCGTCAAAACATGGATCCCAAAAATAAAATACAAAACCCTTCAATCTAAGAGGAAGAAAAGTAAACCCAAAATCCTAAATATCTTAAACTTTCTCAAGATTGGAATGTTGGGAAACTAATGTGAGATCCCCAGTTTTAAGCCAATGAACAATGATGTAGAAAGGTCCACACAATTTTTTTTTGTCAAATCATGATGCTAACTGTAACTCAAGCTAATGAACAATGATGTAGAAAGGTCCACACAATTTTTTTTTTATCAAATCATGATGCTAACTGTAACTCCTTAACTTAGTAATGAGTAAAGAAGTAAGTAATTATTGAAGACAACTCTCATGATATTACTAAAGAATGAATATATAGTAGTATATATTAATGTGAGAAGACCTTTAAGGTATTTACTAAAAGCAGAATTATATAGTAGTATATATTATGGCAGAGCTAAAATACATAGTAAAATATATTGTGGTGAGAAGACCCTTATGATAATGCTTAAAAAGTGGAATTATAATTTATTATAACTTTATTCCAATGTCCATTAAGACTTCTCAATTGTGGTGATGATTAAATGGTGAACGAATTAAGTGGGGAAGGTCCTTCCTGGTAACAACTTAAGGATTCCAACAACTTGCATTGTTGTACTCTTACCCCAGTATACTAAGCAACCGACACTTGGCATGGGAGTAATAATATAATGAGTATTAATAAAACTGTAAAGACATCACGACTTGGTTAGCTAAATTTCACAACTAGAATCCTCAATTTTTAAAAAAGGGTCAACAAGAAACGTTTAGGGTAAGGATATGACCACTGGAAGGAAGCTCCTAGGTTCGAATGACCCGTATGTCCTACTACCAAACAAATAAGGAGTTACACGGTACCCCAAATTCTCTACATGACCATATCCATTCAAGGGTAATGTCGATTTTAGGAATCTCTTAAGAATCTTAGAATTTAGAATTTAAGTTCTCCAGGCACAATTTACTATACAACACAATAATAGCTTCTGACTAGACACAGAGTCCAACCTCCTCTAGAGTCAACGCCAATCAACAACAATGTTAACTATAAGAAAAATCAGAAATTCCCTTAAAAACTAAATCAAAAATTCAACTCAACGGTATCAACAATGCATTTATAAATTAGAAACAAAACACTAAAGCCAACATTCAACCAAGAAGGAAATTCGTGTTTATCTGAGATTCAACTCACAATAGGGTGTGGGTCACGATTCTCTTGATATCATCAATAGGACATCCTGGAACGCCTGGGAGTTGGTAATAAATAAAGTCTGAGTGTGGGAAGGAGGGTTCATAAAGTCTACAGACAATAATTAAGATAGGAATTAGATATACCAGTTAGAACCTGTGGTCAGAACCTGTAGAACCTGTGGTCAAGATGAACGTTAAGGGTCCAAGAAGATAAGTGACTTCTGCAAAGATGTAAAAAAAAAGGGCGGACTCAACGTCACACTCAAAGGAATAAAGTGGGATCTAAATTTGTGGTGGGATAACTAAAATTCGAAGGTGACACACAGTTGACAGAACTCTACCACTATGCAGTCAACACCACCATGGCACAAACACAACGCGGCCATTACACAGTCAAGAAACTACAAAATTACTGACAATCAATAAATTCACTGCCTATGAAATGAGGTTGTAACTAAAAATATATGCGCTGCCCAAAATTTCTGTTAAGGCATAGCCCAAGATAAAAAAATCGTTGTCATAAGATGAAGTTGGAATCGTTGAATGGATTAACCAAACAAAAACATATATCATTGCCCCTTTTATCCAGGAGTTATCACACCCGCTGTCATCCAGGGACTAAATACAACGCAACAACAATAAGTAGAGCGACTAAGCATTAAGCATATCGTAAGAGAATATGATTGATGTCATAAAATAAGGAAGCATTCGCCTTGCCATCAAATTTTTCGTGATTGCCATCCATTACTGCGCGCATTGAGAACTTCACAATAACCAAGGAACTCTGCGCGCGTCCACATGTCCGAGATCTTTTGTATTTTTTCACAAGGCTCATAAGTTAGATCAACCGATTATATGGCGAAGTTCAATGCCTTTCACAATTTCCAATCTTGAATTAATATGGTTTTAAACAGTAAATCGGATATTAGCGTTGGATAAATATGCTACCCTAACCAGGAAAATGCCCAAAAATGGATGGGTAAAATTTCATTAAAGGTGATAAAACTCGGAAGACGATCACCAGGGAGTACATGAGAACAGAGCTAAACTACCAAGAAAACAAAACAAAAATGCAGAGTCCATTTTGTGAATTGGGGTGTGGTGATACCATGAATAAATGCCATCAATAAAATAGAACGAAGTTCAGTTTACAAGGAGGGATCACAACACATATTGAGTTTCCAGCAATAAGCATAAAAGGCAGGGTTACTAGGTAGGCCAATGTAAAAAGACCCAAAACCAGCAGTAAATTCTCCAAGAGTTATATCAACGCAGACTCAATTTTCCTGGAAATGAGTGGAATAATGTATAGAGATTCAATCACAAGAAGGCGCAGGACAAAAACTGCCAAGGAAAATAACAGAGGTAGACGGTGGATGGGTTTGTCCTTCGCTTCACCATCCTCGCATAGAAAAGCAGGGCATTGAGATCAGGCTCCTGGCCGACTGCTCAGGTGAGGACTGGTGAGCTATGGACGAAGGCTAAACAACCGTAGGGTAACAATCAACACACAGGGTGGTCACGACATGCGGGAAAACGAAGGCCATGGGAGTCGAAAACCATCGAGCTAAGCTAAGGAATGTTTGAGTCGCTAATATAAAAAAAATCATCATTTACTTTTTCATTAAATTAGGAGATCCAAGCATAAGTCCTAATACATTCTACCATACAAAAATGAAGAGAGTGTACCATTGCCTGATCGTCTGCTCTGAATGACGTCCCGCGTGCTCCATGCAACTCCCGCTCGCCGACCACTGAGACTTCACCGGTACCTCCCAACCAATGCTAGGGGTACTCTTCTTCCCCCTTAGCCCCCCGAGCCTCAAAGGGGCCATGCACACTATCCAGAGATCTCGTCTAGCTCCCAGCTCACCTCTCAAGGCCGAGCTACGACTCCTCTCCGAGCTGGGTATCCCAACTCCCACAAGTAAATCAGTCAAGTAGATATTTTTGCAGCATAACATTACGCAAATAGAAGATGCCCAACCTCCATCACCTCCTTTCATTATATAGAGTTTTGTGGTTCCTTACTTTCCAAAATTCTCTTTTATTTAATTTTTCATTATTAATTTCCTAAAAATTTCTCTACGTACAAGTGTCACCCATCCCCTTCCTTCCTCATGAATTAACTTCTTTAATTAGTTAAATATCTTTATTTCCCTCACCCACCTAGATTTACTCCTAGAATCACTCCTAGGTGTCCCCAAAATCTCTTACAGGTTTTAATAACTTTCCATTTTATTAAAATGCTTGTTCAGTTTAAATTAGAAAGCTCTTAAATGGTAGATTCTTTTTCTAAGTTTGACTTTCCGCTTTTTCCCTTATGTTTCCCCTTGTTCCCCTTTTATGTTTACCTCTTTTCCTAGTTTCCTAATTTTTTAGATTTTCCCTCTTTCCCCTTTTTAATTAGAACTCAAAAAGGCAGGTGTGGAATTTTAACCCTTTCTCCCTTTTATCATTTAATTAGTATTTTTAAATTATCAAAAAGATAGAACAATTGATTCCAACAGATTCTTATTTTTATTTTATGAATAAATTAAATTTCTTATTCCCTTCGTGTTACAAGATTTTAACTAAGGTCATAATTATTATTTATGTGGTTTTTATTTTTATCATTATTACTGTTATATATATATATTTTTTTTCCTTTTTTTTTTATAGAGGGATAAAATTTTACCACTAGCATAGTTTAGACTTAAACCTTAAATTTTCGTACAGGGCGACAATTAACTAGGGAAATTGTTTTTAAAAATTTCTTAACATGTTATTCGTCCTAAGGCCATCTAGGTTCATTTCTATATCATCAACAACGCGACGTTCCCTTCAGGATGCACTAGGCGCTCCAAGGGTGCCACTCGCCTCATCTGTTCCCTTGCGCGATGTGCCCTTCATGACACACTACATGCTTCAAGGGTGCCACTCACCTCTTGACTTATTTGGTAGACATCAATAACCCCTAGAGTCAACACTCCGCCAGGTGAACTTGTGGGAGACTGAGGGCTTCTAAGGAATAAGGCCCTCGCCTTATTGCGTGCCCTTAGAATCATCGTGAGAAACTGTCACAGTCTACCCTCATGACATCGTGGGTCCTCCCGAACTAGGTAATCATTAACCTACAGTTTGAGCCACGACAGGAGTGCTAGTAGGCTATGGTAGAGCTGTTGTCCACACCTCTCCCTCAACATCTCTGGTAGTCGTGCGTGACCCCTTTACTCCATATGTGAGTCTGCTCAACAAGCTATCATCAGCGTGCATCATCAACAAATCATGTTAGAACATATCCACATCATATCATCTAGTTATATGCACTAATATCATAGTAAAACAATCAAACCCCAATGACACACTCCCTGACTCGATCCAGAGTCCAAGGGGTTCCATCGATGCCTCTGCATCCTCGAGGTCCTAAACCCTACACACTCAGTAAAACCGAGTCAATAGCACCTGTCTATGTCAATGTAGTAAAACAACATATCATCAACCCATAACGCCTCATAATAAAATCAAAGTTTTAATAGCATAATAATCCGGATCACTTGCGAGCAAGTGTCCTCAAAGAATAAGTTCACTCAGTGCGCCAGAGCGGGATGTTACAACTGACATAAATGACAACTTCGAGAGGTATAAGTGCTATTTTTAGAGAGGGAGACCATTTCCATCACTTTCTTGGGATAACAGTTGACTTTATGATTAACAATATTGTGAATGCCCAAGGATATTCATTCAAATGAGTTATTCTATTTGTATGAGTGTATGGAAAGATACCAAATTTTATTCTAATGTTTTCGATGTAGATTGATGGTGATTACATGCCAACATCTATCAATCTAGTCATTTTGGAGCCCTAACATGACTAACAAGTAATATTTGTTTCATATGTGTTATTGTGTCATTATTAAAATTTTGATTTTTAAGTATTTAAGTTATTTGATTGAATCTTGCACATCCGCAAAAATGATCTACCATTTCATCAATTATGGTATCATCTACAGGGATGATTTTAAGGATGGAAATTTATTTTAAAATGTAGAAACCTTGGTGAATATTACTAATCCTTCATATGTCAACTATAAATGTTTGGCGATATTTTTTTTTTTAAATATTTAAATTTCTAAGTATTGTATATAGTTCTTATAAAATTTTGGTGATTTTTAAAGTAAAATAATTTTATCCTATAGAATTTGGGTGAATCATTTTTAAAATAGCGAATCTCATTTTTGGAAAAACCATGGAAAATTAGCCCATGAGCGAAATTTAGCCCCTAAAATCATCCCTCTCATCTACCATTGATGCAACTAACATTGTTGCAATTGATGTTTCCTCTACTACTATGGAGGAATAATTGATTGTAGAGTAGGTTTTGATATCTAAGGTATAACTAACTCCCACTCTCAATAAACATGTCATTCTAAATTACTTCTAATGTATTGTTTTCATATATGTTGGAACAAAATTATATGTAGGTTTATCACACCTCCAAATATTGTAGAGATAGTCACTGAAAAGTTGAAAAATCAACTAGGAGAGTTGACATAGTAGTTGGAATGGAATTCAACTGGTTGGGTATTTAAGCCAAAGCAAGTGACTAGTGCATAGAATAAGGTAGAATTCAAGAAATTCATTATATTATCTCACTAATCTAAGTGGAACTTGTCTTCTTCACTTGAAGGGAGTTGGGTACATCTTGGTGTTGTATAAGATGACCTTAACCATTGATATATAAATAAGAATGTTATACATGTTGTGTATGGAAATCATTTGGTTTCTTATACTTATAGGTATGTTGAACTATGTTCAATTAAGATCAAGTGTTGTAACAATCTATTTAAATTCCTCCTCTTATTGGAATACCTAGATCTATGATCTGCATATTTCCCTAGTTCTCCAACATGATATCAATGTTATTGGTTTGAGATATAGTCAAATTTCTATTAGTATTTGTAGGTTTTCAATTGTATATCCTTTTATCGAGTTAGATATATTTGGTATATTGAATCAGGGTTTCAGAATGCAAATAAGCTTATTGCAATTTCAATTTCAAAGTGCCCATTGATTATAGAAGCTTTAGTACTCATATCTCTAATCTTGTACACTATAGTGAACCCAAAAATTATTATGCATAATATATGAGACCATATTATTTATGGACATGAGGTAATTAAGCTAGAAGGTTACTAGTGACATTGATTATGCCACATCATGCTTAAACTAGAGCTTATATGGGAATATTTTTACTTGTTACTCGTCGTGATGAGATTCACTAATGAAGATTATATTCAATGGAATCAGTACTCTAGTATATGGTATAAGTAGAAAGTCGTAACTATTACTATACATGCTTTGTAATCTCAATGTTGTAACCTTAGACAGGGTAGTTGTACTTCACCTATGTCCTAAGCTGAACATTGTTATAATGGGTTTCATTCATTCCATCTTCCAGTACGTGCAAACTAAGATTATCTCGTTATAATCTTGTAACCCTTTACGCACTAGTTCCAATCACATAAGATATTCACATAATATTTACTATGATTGTTTACAAGTAAGTGGAATAGTACTATGCCAGATAGTTAACAAAGGATAATATCAAGAAAGAAAGTATACACATTATGTAAAAAGTAATACATATTACATAATCAATCACACTCGATATACTAGTACTCTAAGATGATACAATGGAGTTACTAGTACAAATTCCATGTTCTTCTCTTAATCATGTTCTTCTACTCAAAAGTGGTATCTATATCTCATTCATTTCAAATACCCTATTGAATAATTATGGTTATTCGTATACTATGATATCCAGGGGATTAGTCGTGTGAATAATATGATATGATGAACTAAAGGGAATCATATATGCTACATACTTGGGTGTGGTTCATTAGATATAATGAATGGCCCCATAGAGGCCCACAAATGATGGTAATGTAAAAATAAATAAATAAAAGGAACCTTAAGAAGTCATAAAAAGAAGAAACAAGATAAGACATACCTGATCTTTGATATTCTAATGTGTAGCATTGCATTGATACAACATCTAGAGAATTTGCAAATGCATGAACTGCATACTATAGTAAATAAATAAAAAATTATATTTAGTTTTCAGTAAAAACCAAAAAATACTTTTCAGACATGTTAATAAATCCTAATAGAAATTAAAACCGACAAGATTGCAAATAGTAAACACCATTGATATTATTTTTTGTAAATTCCATATGAGAGGATATTAAATAGTGACACACAAACATCTTAGATGGGACGGCCTGAATAAGATCCTCTTGGTTTCGAGAATAATTTATTGGAGACGTCTGATCTTGGAGAAAACCTCCCTCGATATGTAGGAGAAACACTGATGTCAACATTGACTATGTTGTTGCTCCGTTGGATCGAGAGAGGTTTGCTCCAAGAATAAATGACTCCAATAGTAATTTCTCTAATGAATAGGGCCAACCACGTGAAAGTGGAAGCTCTTATGGCCCTGTTATCCACAATTTTGGTCATCGTGATGATGTTATGATGATGTCATGATGATGGAAAATCAAGCTCTTCACTAAGAATACTTTCCTGAGAAAAGTTGCACTTGTCTGTTTCCAGAAACTCAATTTTTCAAGAAGTTCACAGGCCACCTATATACTTGCCTGCGAGAATGCCTGATTCTCGTAGGCTGCATTAAGCTAGGGTGAGAATAGTTCGCACTGTAACAAAGACCAGGGTGCGAACATCTTCTTAAAGAGGAAAACGATGAAGTTCTCGAGCCTTCTAGAAGAGAATCTTTGAGAAGAATGAGTTGGCTAACGAATGGTTGTTCAAGTGTTGGCATTCCAGATATCTTGGGATCATTTTCTATCCAAGTAACTAAATTATCTTCTCCTATATATTGAGGAGATTGCTCATGGAAAAAGTTAGAAGAAAGCTAGCAAGAGATTGATTGGAGGATTGTTGGAAGCCTGTATTAAGGACTAATGCTACAGCAGATAGAGACAACATCAAGGTCATCACAAGTAGTTGATTTTCTTCATGCATGAGCAAGTGTGTGTGTCAGAACTAGGAGCCATCGAAACGAGACCTATGACATCAAGGCTCAGGTTGTAAGTTTCACTTTCAATTAATTCAATACAGTAATATGTCCCTTTCCCATAAAGATGATGTCACTTTATTACATAATTCCTTGATCATATGCATAGACTAGCTATTGAATATATTAATCTGCCTTTACTTCGATTGGTTTGTGTTGTTGCGATCTGAACGGTGCAAGAGCATCGGAGCAAAGCTTGGAACAACAGAGACATAAGGAAAGTGTTCATAAGGTATGTCTACAACCCTTATCTCTTAGTTCATTCGATAGATTAGATCTAGGGAAAGCGTAGTATTCTGTCCTGTTTTGTTATAGATCCAGGTGGATCTAGGGAGATCGGTTCGTGTCCGCACTTACGGATTAATCCTGAAACAAAATTTGTCTTCATGGGTTTTTGAATTTTCTGTGGCCATTTTCTCTATTTTCATTTTTCTCCTATTTTGTTAGTGTCTGAGTCCTCAGGATATCCTGAGAGACCCCCTGGGTCTATAAGCCAGTTTAAATTTGCTTGTATTTTCAAAAAAATTTAGTATCTTCAGTAGTTCTCGCACTGTATCCATTGACAGCCTGCGAGAATTAGTCAAGTTCGCACCCTGCTTATAGGGTCCAGTGTGAACCCCTCGCACTTTGCTTTAAAGTGGCCTGCGAGAACACTATCTTCTCGCACTGTGTACACTGCTTGCCTGCGAACAAGATTTTGGAAAATTTTGAAATCAAGTTTTGACTTTTTCAATTGCTCAGAACAGTTGATTTGTGTCTTTTTGGCTTATTGGATCATTGACTTATACATCTCTTGCTGTAGTTTGCTTGCTTGAACAGATTTAGGGTTTCTAGGTCTTTCTTGCCTTTGGTAGCTTGACTTTCTTTTCTTAGCTCTATTTGGCATTTTCTTTCTCTCTTACTTCTGGAGTTAGATGTGTCTGAGTGGCTGAGAACAAGTGATTGGTAGAGAGTTAAGATCTTGTGTTTTTCTCTTTTGCTTGGTGGTTTGAAAGCACATTTTTTCTTTTTGCATTGGGAAGAAGCATTGGTTTGGTTCTTGTTTTTACTTTCATTGAAAGATTTGGTTGAGTTGTCATTGTTGGATTCTGGATGATTTGATTTTCTTCTCTCATCAATCAGAGTTCTTCTTGGAAAGTGAACAATAAGTTTTCTTTCAAGATTTTGTTTTTGTCATTTTGAGAACATTGTAAAATCAAATTTTAAAGCTTATTGAAGTATTGAAAAAGACATTTAGAGATTGTTCATTGATAAATGATTTTTTGCATTGGCATCTGAAAGGAAATTGAGCATTCCATTTGCATTGTAGTATTGCAATTGATTCAGAAAATTCTCTCTCTCTCCCATAACTAGGATTCATGGAATGAAAAAAGATTATATTTCATCATTATCCTTGCATTATTTGGGTTAGAGTCACACATCATGAGTTTCACTTCAGTTACCTTTGAGTAATTAACAGCCTTTAAGAACATTGAGTAATATTAAAATTGATCTAGTAACTTTTGCTAGGGCTCTTTACACCAATGTATTAGCTAGGCTAGTGCTTTGGAGTAGGAAGAGAGACACACTCTCCAAAAGCTTAAAAACAAACAATAGTATCTTGAGTTAGGGAGTGTTAAATTCCATTGGCAACATATTGTCCTGGGATGCCCTTCTAACACAAGGGTTAAACACTAGGTCGCATTGGTGTTGGCAGAGTTACTAACCCTGCTTTGTTGACATCGGTGTAGAGATTGCACGTATTACGGGGATCACTCCGAGGTATACCCACA